>JAXGGA010003393.1:0-103534 GCA_038373865.1 Uloborus plumipes
CTGTGCTAAAATGTAAGTTTTAATAATTTTTCAGAATTTTTAACAATGAAACACTAAAAAATGAATTTTGTTTTTACAGTATAATACAGCTACTTTTATGGTAGTAAACTGTATTTTACAGTGCTAAACTGCAAAATGGTCCATTTTACAGCAATGAACTGTAAAATTGGGAATTTTACAGTTTATTACCTTGCATTTTAAAATTTTAAACTTGAACCTCTGCTACTAGTATTATACTGTTGTTTTTTACAGTATAATATAACTAAATTTTACGGCAATAAACTATAAAATGGCTATTTTTACAGTAAGAGACTGTAAAATTGCTAGTTTTACCGTTTATTAGACCGGTTAACTGAAAAAAAAAAGATGAAAGATTACTATTATACTAAAAAAATTGGAAGGTCTACTTTTTTAAGGTAGTCAAATAAATGAGAGAAATTGACGGGACACGACAATAATTAGGCACGAACTAGTGTTTCCCTAATAAGCTCTGTTTGCTTCTAGAAAAGATCGTTACTTTGCTTCTCTAGCAATCATGTAAATTTTAAATTGGGGGTAAAAAGTAGCTATCTTCACATAATTTTGTAACAGCGCTATAATTTGGTAAATAATGCTCATTTTTGTTGAATATACGCAAAATTTTCAAGCATTTTACAGAATCTGCAGGCTCAAAAAATTTAAATATGTGACAACGAGCAGGTATGATGAAGCTGCATTGATGCCAAAAAAAAAAAAATTAACACGCGAGAGCTCGCGCGGGGTCGAAAACGACCCCAGCCATTTTTGTTTCAATTTCTTGGAATGTCATGGACATATAAGGAAACCATCTTTTTGGAAGCTGCCATTGTGTACTTAACTGATATGTGGGTGTGGATGGAATTTTCCTAAATCCTTTTAATTCTTGTAAACTAGGAAGGGTTCTTGCGATTGGAGTTTTTTACGATCGGAGGCGAGTACTGACGTCAGTAAAGTTCTCGGAACGGAACAGGTGTTTGGAGTCGGTTCCATTCAAAGAATTTCGAAATATTTTGTGAAAAGGAAGTACAGTGAACTCTCACTTATACGCCGCCTCATTTATGCGCCTTTTTCATTTATACGACGATTTTGAATGGTTCCAGTACATTCCGTAGCAAAATAATGATACATAGTATCATTCGTTTATGCGTCGTTCTGCAGATAAATATTTCACTTATGGGCCGAATTTTCCCTGAAATGTAAAAAAAAAAAATATTCTCTTTAAAAAATAAGCATTTTTCTTCACTTTCCTCTTTAATATTTCGTTTATGTTTGCTCAAGAAAGGCATTTTTTTCAAGCAAGAATTAGAGTTCGGAGATGGAAAATTATCTATTATGTATCGTTTTAAAGAGAACATTTGGTAATTAGGTATGTTACTTTTTTTTCTCTTCATCATTGTAGTTAAGTTACATTAATTTCCAAACCGTAGTATTTTGTCCCTTGTCTATAGAAACATTCTTATTCATTCTCTCATTAGAACCTATGTTGCGTTTTTGTCCTTTAAATAGGCCACTTATACGTCTCTCAAAAAATGAAGAAAAACACATTGGGGTCGTTTTCGACCCAGCGCAAGCACTCGTGTTACAAAACATGACTCCAGCTCTCACGAGTTAAAAAAAATTGTAGTTTTCCCAATAGATGTAGCAGAGAAGAACGACACCAGAGTCTAATGCTGCTACGTCTACAGTATAAACAAGAAACAAGTTTAATTTTATTTCAGAGTCAAATGCAACTGACTCATTTCTCCTGGTTCATACTGCCATTAAGATCCTTTGCTATTTCTCTATTTCTTTAAGTTAAGAGCAATTATTATGCATTACCTATTAGTCCAAAAATAAAAGTATAACTTCCGTAGAAATTGCTAGATTAAGCAAGAAGCGATAGCGTTTTCGATAGAAACGTAAGGGCTAATGAAGAATGATAATAATATTAATTGTATCATTTTTTAAAATTATGATTAAAGCTAATTAGCTTTTGAGGAAAAGCAGAAGCAGCTTCACCTTTAGGATGACGGATTCATCTTCATTGAGAGTAATTCTGTTTATTTTATCTTTTCTACTTGTGTATCACGCTTTTGCTCCTTGAGTTCTTTTTAGAAAGCAATACAGTTAAGATTCCTGCTTGATGATTAAAATTTCATTCTTGGATTTCTCCTCCCTTTTTTATTGTTCCAAGTTCTTTTTAGAGATATATTGAAAATCTATGTTCCGTGACTTGCAAGATGTAGCGTGTTGATGTAAAATTTTTGTATCCGTATAATACTGCTACGAGGGTTGTCCGTAAAGTAAGTTTCCCTATTTTTTTCGCATAGAATCGATGTTTTATTCACATCAAGTAGTACATCATTAAAAAGCTTAGACTTTTATCTATTTTTCTACGTAGTACCCTTTTATTTCGATGCCTTTTTCATGCGCGTAACCATCTTTTTTATTCCTTCGTCGTAGAAGTTTCCCGCCGCAATGCGAAGGTAATTCAGGACCTCATCTTTCAGCTCTTCTCCGGTTGCGAAATTCGTACCTCCGAGATGCTTTTTCAAACCAGGGAAGAGATGATAATCGCTTGGGGCCAGATCCGGGCTGTAGGGAGGGTGAAGGACTGTCTTCCACCTGAAATTCTTAATGAGCGAGGTGGTTTTGCCCGCTGTATGCGGACGAGCACTATCTTGATGAAAACGGACTCCGCTAGACAGCATGCCCCTTCTCTTGTTCTGTATGGCTCTTCTAAGGTTTTTCAGAGTTTTGCAGTAGCGGTCAGCATTTATTGTTGTACCAGTGGGCATAAGTTCACGCAACAATAGACCTTTCCTGTCTCATAACACCGTTGCCGTGATTTTGCCGGCAGACAGCATTGTTTAAACTTCCGCATCGATGGCGAATGCGGATGTTTCCACTGCTTTGACTGTTCCTTGGTTTCTGGTGTCGCATAGTGAACCCAAGTTTCGTCCCCAGTGACTATGGAGTCCAAAAATTCTTCACCGCCGGCTTCGTAGTCCACGATAAATTTGGTAGCCGCTTCAACACGTTGTTTTTTGTTGTCCTCTGTGAGCATTTTTGGGCACCCACCTGGCACAAACCTTCGAATATCCTAAATGTTCCGTTAAAATCTTGTCGATAGATGTTTTGCTGACATCTGGAATCATCGCACTAAGATCTCGAACCGTCATTGTGTGATCTGCCTGCATTGCCGCTTCCACCCTCGCAATTGTTCCATCTCTAAGCGATGGGCGTCCGGATCGCTGTTCGTCATGGACGTCTGTTCGCCCTTCTTTAAACTCTTGGATCCATTTCCGCACCATTTGCACACTTATTCATCCTTCTCCATAGACTTCTGTAAGTTGGGTATGGATTTCTGTCGCCGAATTTCCTTTAGCACACAAAAAACGAATCACTGATCTCACTTCGCATTTGGCGGGCAAAGGAATCGGAAGCTCCAGTCTTAATGGCTGCCAAAACCAAACTTACGGTCACAGTGAGTAAACTGGGGGGGAATGTGGAGGGGAGGAACCAAGCTATACGCTAGGGTTGCCAGATTGCGCGTTACAGCGATTCACGTGCTTGTGGAAATTAGGGAAACTTACTTTACGGACAACCCTCGTATTTTTGCAGTTTTTTTTTTTTTTTTTTTGATAAAACTTTCTTTAATTGGATAAAAATGTCGTTCCGGAAAAAAAGAAGTTTGTTAATTATTTTGCAATTTTTAATTTTTTTTTTTTTTCAGAGATTTAAATTAAAAGAATACCTGCCTTATTTTCTCTTATTTCCTGGCATTAGAATTAATGTTATGGTTTTAATTGTAAAGTATAGATCGCTTAAATGTTCATTAAAATATAATGTTTTTTAACATTTACTTTCTTTGAAAGTTTTCATAAAATTATTTTTTGTTATAACATTCAGTGCAAAATATATTTTTCCATAATTTTCAATCTCATAGATGGTGAAAATTAGAATTATCGCATTCAAAATATTTTAAGAATGATCATTTATTACCTATCTTCCTAGTTCCTGTCATGAAGCCAACTGAAGAATAGGCGGAAAACGGTGATTTTTTCTATTTAATTAATTATAATAACAAAAATAATTACTAATGTAATTATTATCATTATTACTAGGATTATCCTAATCATTATTCTAATTATTTTTATTTACATCTGTTTCAGACAAAAATTAGGAAGTTTAGAGCACCTTGTAATACAAATTTCCCTGTATTGTAACTTCACTGCCGTTATACGACGTGCGCCGGATAACCTGTTCTACAGCGACTTCAATAAAGCGGTTTTTAAAATACGTGTTGGAGATATACGCTAGTTATTTTTTTTCCTACATATGGCTGTTACTGTACTAAAAAATAAAAAAAAAACAGTCCTTGAGCTTGTGTTAATTTCGTTCCCCTTTTCAGAACTAAGAAGAATTATTTTCGTTACCTATGTATACAGGGGGGGATTATGGCGCAAGTTGCGCCATCAAAATTTTTTTTTGGGGGGGGGGATTTTTTATAACTAATTTATTTATTTATTTAAATTATTTATTATTTATTTTTTTAATTCAAATTATTTACGTATTTTTTTAATAAAAATTATTCATCAATTTATTTTTCAAATTTTAATTATTTCTTTTATTATTATTTATTTATTTATTTATTTTGTGTGCGTGTGTGTGAGCTTGGAATGTCTGGAAAGGAAAAAAAAACGATTCTATTCTGCGCACAATAAAATTTTTTAAAAAAATAATAATGTATAAAAAATAATAGATTCTTTTAAATAAATACATAATTTTCAAAAAAATAAAAAAGAGGGGTAAAACATAAAATAAAAAGCCCAAGAGGGTTGTGAACATTTTGGGGGGGGGAGGAATTTGCGCCATTGAGCTTGGGGGGATGGGCACCCCTGTATGTATACACATAATTTAAACTAGTTCAAGCGTATTCTGCGAAACGATAGCTTTCTGTCATAGCTGCATCCCCTAGAATTAAAGAAAAAAAATAAATTGATTAATTTATTTATTAAACTGTGCTTTAAATTTCAATGCTCAAAATTGTTTCAAACATTACAACTAGACGAAAATAAAATCACCCCACCTTGAAGAAAAATAAAAAAAACGTAGGCCTGGTAATAAGGGCAATTTAAAATCTCCCTCTCGTTCAGAACACAGAAATTAATTAAAATAAACGTTACAAATAAAATACAATGGAAATCATTTTCCAATAATAAATAACTAAAAAAGGTGCATTACACTATACCACCAACTCGGCTATTTCGATCCATGGACAGCTGTTTCGAGCTCATTGTGCTCTCATCAGCATGGAATACGAAAGTAGTCGAGTTGGAGGCAAAAATCCTCTTATAAAGCAAAGAGAGCCAAAAAAAACTGGTAGCTAATGTAAAATTAGAATACCAGCGAGCGACCGCACTTAGTACGGTACAACTCGTAAATTTTTTAGGCAGAGCTCAAGGTATAAAGCAGTGAGTAACCACCCCTAAGCAAGGGCTAAGGCAGAAACATGCACTACACCGTCAACTCAGCTAATTCGATCCATGGACTGCAGTTTCGAACTTATTATGCTCTCATCAGCATGGCATACGAAAGTAGTCGAGTTGGAGGCAAAAATCCTCTTATAAAGCAAAGAGAGCCAAAAAAACGGGTAGCTAATGTAAAATTAGAATACCAGCGAGCGACCGCACTTAGTACGGTACAACTCGTAAATTTTTTAGGCAGAGCTCAAGGTATAAAGCAGTGAGTAACCACCCCTAAGCAAGGGCTAAGGCAGAAACATGCACTACACCGTCAACTCAGCTAATTCGATCCATGGACTGCAGTTTCGAACTTATTATGCTCTCATCAGCATGGCATACGAAAGTAGTCGAGTTGGAGGCAAAAATCCTCTTATAAAGCAAAGAGAGCCAAAAAAACGGGTAGCTAATGTAAAATTAGAATACCAGCGAGCGACCGCACTTAGTACGGTACAACTCGTAAATTTTTTAGGCAGAGCTCAAGGTATAAAGCAGTGAGTAACCACCCCTAAGCAAGGGCTAAGGCAGAAACATGCACTACACCGTCAACTCAGCTAATTCGATCCATGGACTGCAGTTTCGAACTTATTATGCTCTCATCAGCATGGCATACGAAAGTAGTCGAGTTGGAGGCAAAAATCCTCTTATAAAGCAAAGAGAGCCAAAAAAACGGGTAGCTAATGTAAAATTAGAATACCAGCGAGCGACCGCACTTAGTACGGTACAACTCGTAAATTTTTTAGGCAGAGCTCAAGGTATAAAGCAGTGAGTAACCACCCCTAAGCAAGGGCTAAGGCAGAAACATGCACTACACCGTCAACTCAGCTAATTCGATCCATGGACTGCAGTTTCGAACTTATTATGCTCTCATCAGCATGGCATACGAAAGTAGTCGAGTTGGAGGCAAAAATCCTCTTATAAAGCAAAGAGAGCCAAAAAAACGGGTAGCTAATGTAAAATTAGAATACCAGCGAGCGACCGCACTTAGTACGGTACAACTCGTAAATTTTTTAGGCACTCAAGCTATAAAGCAGTGAGTAACTGCCCCTAAGGAAGGGCTAAGGCAGAAACATGCATTACACCGCCAACTCGGCTATTTCGATCCATGGACAACTGTTTCGAGCTCATTGTGCTCTCATCAGCATGGAATACGAAAGTAGTCGAGTTGGAGGCAAAAATCTTCTTATAAAGCAAAGAGAGCCAAAAAAAACTAAGTACGCTCGCTAAGAGCTCACTGGTATTCTAATTTTACATTAGCTACCAGTTTTTTTGGCTCTCTTTGCTTTATAAGAGGATTTTTGCCTCCAACTCGACTACTTTCGTATTCCATGCTGATGAGAGCACAATGAGCTCGAAACAGCTGTCCATGGATCGAAATAGCCGAGTTGGCGGTGTAATGCATATTTCTGCCTTAGCCCTTGCTTAGGGGCGGTTACTCACTGCTTTATAACTAAAAAAGGATTTAATTACAGCAAAAGTAAATTCAGCTTGATTTTTTTTTTTTTTGCAATTGCTCCAGTTTAGTTTGTCAAAAATTTGTTACTAGAATACAAACCTAGCATTTTCCAGTTCACGTTACTTCATGACAGGGACGTCATTTCAAGTTTTTCCTGGGGGGGGGAGCAAAGGGCAAAAACGCAATGCAATTTCATCGGAAATCAGCAAAAAGCACGCCCACTTATATGTAAATACTTTGATTTTTCAAAGTCGGGGGGGGGGGGGCAATTGACCCCCTGCCCTCCCCCCTAAATGACGTGCCTGCTTCATGAAGCTGTGATGTAATAATTTTTAAATATGATTCGAATAGCGATTTTTTAATTTTTACAGATTATACAGTTATTGTAATATCTGCTTGAATACTTTTGTTGATAGACTTGATAAATTTAAATAATTTTTGATAATTAAATTGTACCAATATAGACATACATATGTGAATATAATATTTTACATAAAATTAAACATGTTTCTTGCACTTAAACAGCAACTGTCTTGAATCCTCTTGACTTTTCCTCTAATTTATTGATTAGTGCACCAAGTTTGTTAAATGCCTTGTAAGCATCAAACACATTTAAGTCTTTAAAAAAAATATACCTTGCAAGAAAAACGCTGCAGAGTTGTAAACAAGTTCTCGTGCAAAAAATTGCGGGGATATTTTAATTAGGAGGACAAAGGCATAATTAGTTCTGAGACATACGGCGTACCTGTTCGGGATTCATTGCATTCAATTCTCAATTCATTAAACGTACATATGTGCCCTCCACCTAGTTGTTTGAACGGTTCAAAGTTGGACGAAAAATTACTCAAATCAAATAGTCCTGTCAGAGATCTTCGATTAAAAAAAAAAGAGTTTTTTTTTCAAATCCGACTGTTCATTCAAAAGTTATTAGGGACGCAGACAGACCACCATGCCAACAGACACATTTTCCCCATCTCAATACCCTACTTTTCAATTTTTCATTTTTCAATATATATTTAATTATTTTATTTATTTTTACTTTTTTGACCCCTCAATGTTTTTAAGATGCATTAATCCGCTTTAAATGCTTTTTTCGTCTTGCCCTTAATTAAACAGGAAAGTAGGACAGAACAAAATGTGCCTCAAAACGAAGATAGATTCCCCATTAAAAATCATATTTATTCAAAAAGTAAAAGCTTTGTTTCATCGAAGTGTTAAGCACAATCCCATTTAAAAGATAAAAGTTCGGCCTTGAAATCACGCATAAAGATAAAATATGTCTCACAAGAAAAACGCCGCAGTTGTAATAAGCTCTCATGTAGAAAATTGCGGTGATATTTTAATTACGAAGATAAAAGCCTAATTAGTTCTGAGACGCACGGCATACTGTTCGTGATTTAATGCATCCAATCCTCAATTCATTAAACGTAAACATGTGCTCTCCACCTTTTGTTTAGAATTTTTGCTTCATGATGAGTTTCTCCGCCTTGAAAGGGCTTTCCGGAGCGAAAGAATACTCGATTGGTGAATAGTTCGCAGTGATGATGATAATGATGAAAGTTTGATTATTGATGTCTTTCTTCTTAATCTTTTTATGTTTCGCCGTTGTTTGTTTTAATCCTTGCTGTGCTTTTGTTTCGAGTAGGGTGCATTGTTTAAATAATGGATTTTTGCCCGACGTTTGCTTCTTTAGAATTATTATTTATGTATTTTGTATGCTCTTGAATAGTGCCTTGTGATTTATTTGAAGTTGATTTGCTGTTATTTCTGCATTTCGAGAAATGAGTAAAAGACATATGTTCACTTTTTTAGTTAAATAACTAATAACTTGCGTGATTCTTGTTTCTAATTTTTGTCATAACACATTCGTCGGGCAACCCTGTTATCAGAAACACAGACTTATACTGTATAAATGAAAAAACGTTAAATGATTATATGTAATGTTTTATTGAAAATAAATGATAATGACTTTTAAATGAATTGTTTATGTCAATGAAATGTTTCTCTCTCATCAAGTTTCACAAATTGTCGTCTTTGAAATATGTTATCATAAAAAGCTTTTCTTGGCTAGATACGCCAGGAACATATGTTTAACATATTTTGGGTACAAAAAAAGTAGACGTTGGCCGCAATTCAATGTATTTTACACTTAAAGACAAAATGATTAGAAACAGATACGCATCGAAACTGCCATAAATATATACAAACTCCGCCCCTGGCAGATACGAACACTTTCATTTGAAAAGGGGTGAGAAGTAAAGGCGACGCACATCCCAATGCTTTCCGTTTTTATTCGCTTATCGCTTCCTTGTTGAGTGTCACTTCACATTTCGCCCCAATTTCGAGGAAATCAGAAGAGACCTGGCGCGTGCGCAGAATCCAGGAAGGTCGTACGATAAAATACTAGACACTATCTAAAATTGTCTCTAGTTCCATCTGCAACCAATCAAAACTATAAAGGTTTAACATACACTGTAAAAAATAGATGTTCCTTTTACAGTTTAATGCAGCTAATTTTACAGTAATAAACTGTAAAATTGCTTGTTTCACAGTTTATTACTGTGCATTTTAAAGTTTTAAACTGGAATCTCTGCTGCCAGTATGACATTGTTGTTTTTACATTATAACATAGCTAATTTTATGGTTAAATTGCTCATTTTACAGTAATAAACTGCAAAATTGCTAGTTTTACAGTGATAAACAGTAAAATAGCTAGTATTACAGTTTATTGCTCTTTCACAGTTTTAAACTGGAACCTCGGTTGCCAGTATTATACTGTGAAAACAACAGTTTATTTGTTTGCAGTGTGGACAAATGTTGCAACAGTACATTTACCACCGATTACACATTTGAGCATCTTCCAGCAAGGCAGAAGAATTCTTAATATGTACCCCGGCCCTCCTCTTCCATCATCAAGAATCCGTGTGCCGGAATTCAGGTTTCCGTGCAAACCGCTCCCCGGGAACCACCTTGGCACGCGATCCGACCATCATCGGCCCCCACCCCCACGACACCCCCTCTGCCTGACATTTTGCCCGGAATCTCGCGTCCCATCTCGCGGTATTCAATGACCGACCGGTCAAGATATCTCTGATTTCGTTCCCATTGTTTTTGGGGTGGGAATGCCTCGGCTTTGTTTTCTTTTGTTTATTTCTGTTGCGAATGGAATTCTTTGCCGTAGATAAAATGGAATGACGGAAAAGCGGAACGATTTTAAGTGGAAATAGAAGGACGATATATTTTTGTTGTTGCTTTTTACTCTCGTTCGTGGATGAGAAGCCTTTTTTCTGAAATGAATGAACAGACGGGTTTTTATTCTTTTAACTTGAAGATCATTTAGCTGTAAATAACGGTAGAGATTTCGAATGTTTCTCCGAACGTTTGAAATAAAACCACTTTTCTCTAAGAAGTATGATTTGGTAGATCCATATCATTGCCGAGTGAACCGTTCCCCAATATAGGTTGAACGATATCAAAGATCAGAATTACATTTCAAATGCTTTTCAAACTATAATCTGATGGTTCCAGATGTCAATGTCGTATTTTTCTGGTTCAAAACGTGTTTCCGTCTTTTGATACTTGATTAGATTTTTATGAAAAAAGTTTTTTTGTTTGAGGAATCAGTCAATGAGTTTTCTACGGATGATTGGTCAAAGAAATATGCAGTATTATTTTGACCTCACGTTTATTTAGGTAACAATAAGATCTAAAAACTTTTACTCACCAGGGACAATGCTACAGTGACTGACACAAGTACGCTTTGTGGCACTTTCAACCAGAACTGATGCAATATTATTTGAAACCGAACCTCTTTTTAAAATTCGAACCTCTTAACTTGTTTTTAACTTCATTCAGTATTATACTGCAGCCAAGGTCATCCTTTTGCATTTTTATGCTAAATTTTATTCTTTGAAATTCGCCGGATGAGGGTGACACTGTTGATATGGAACGTCAAAAAGTATATTTAAAAAATATTAATAAACATTTTAAAAACGTTTATTGATGAAATATGTTTTGATGTTTATGCACGTGTATGATTATGATAAAAAATATTTCACCACCTTAGCAATAATTAAACGTGGAACATGTTTGTGTAAAAAATAACAATTTAAGCTTTTAATGAAAAGATGCAATAGTTATAGTGAATTTACTGAGTGGTCCAAATAAAACACAATATTTTTCAATGCTTAAGCATGCAATAGCATTCTTAACATTTAATCAGTTTCCCATGAAGTTTTTCAGTGGGCCGTCTGATTTCAAATAGCGTAGAATCACCCATACATTTTCACAATCTACAAGGCTCCAAAAGGCTCGTCGGACAAAATGAAAACAGTCTACAAAATTCTAATTAGATCCGATGGGATACTTCTTGCATTCACTGGACAATACCTTTGCACTGGACAATACCTTGTTTTAATCGATCTAGTCACTAATTTTAAGGAATCAATACACAAAAACATTCTCTTTTCTTTGTTTATTTCGTAATTAATTCTCGAAAATAATTCAAATGAAATCAATCACGTCGAAAGGTAAAGTTTGAAAAGCAAAACTGCAGGCATATGTTTTTTGTTTATGAGCTTATAGACGCAAAGATAATCAACAAAAGCAGGTATTTACAATTTTCCTGATTGATGAAGCTACCTAAAGGAATCAATGCATATCATTTTATTTAAGTCAGTTTTACAACATTGAGTCTTCTCCATAAACTTATCTTTTCCACACCTTTTATTTCTACATAACAAGCACTGGCTCTTATATTTAAATTGCGATCGATGTTTTGGCTTTAGAGCTGTTTTACCTGGTATTGTATTTCATTATTATTCATTCCTTTTCTCTTCATTAATGTCATCGGGCGTTCAATCCAATTATTTTCGAGGCCGTTTGCAAAAATAGAATTTTATATTAAAAGCCAGCTCACATACAGAACCAGCGTTCGGAGCTCCTATTCAGTTTGGAATCCCTCCCTTTGATGTTGCCGTACAAAGGGGGAGAGAGAAACCTAAACAAAATTCTTGCTCAAAATGAAATAGCAACGGAAACAAAACAAAATCAAAAACGAAACTTATTTTCTTTGGCATGTGATGGCTGGAGGAGAAAGAAAAAGTTCCGTCTTTGGAGAAAAAAAAAAGACGGTGGCCAAAATAAGGCAGAAAGACATAAAGGATGGAACTCGACTCAAATATAAGTTAAAGGTTATAAAGAGAATGAGAGAGCTCGCTGCTTTTTTTTTTCCTACAGTCAATTGAATGACGAAGAGTAGAAAATGTGAAAGAAGGAATTGATTGGATTGAAAGAGCCTCTTAATGGAGCTCTAGAGCTTTTATTTAGTGTTTACAAACCTTCGATGAGCGTGGGTTTATGGAAGGATAGATGTTCTGTTTTGGCAAAAAAAGTCATATCAGCTAATTTTCGTATAAATTCTTCGTGTAATTTCTTTCTTGAATGTTTACTGAATTTTCTCGGCACAATCGGACAAATAACATTGTATGTTAAAGAACTTAAATAGTCGCATAAGAAATGCATACAAGTCTATAAGAGCGACGGTGCGAAATACATTTAAGTGTGAAGTAGCAATAGTAAATTTTTGTTAGTGTTTTTGATGGGAGTTTTTATGTGCTTTCTATTTTTATAAAAACATGATTGTTTCAAAATATTTTTAATTTTTAATAAATTATTCATAAATACTAAGTACATTCATTTACACTACGAAACCCCAAATGCGTTTGTATTTTCTGAATTTATAATTGCACATATTTGAATAAATATAGTACACTTGTTTAAATACTTATTCCGCTATGTAATTTAGCTCATCTTAATAAATGATTAAAAATTTGTGTTTTAATATTTTGCGCTTTGCTTTGCTAGAAAATATAAATAGTAAGTTCACAGTATTTAAATCAAGCTAGATAGGTACTGGGAACGATAGTGGAGAATATTCTTGAATTAGTCAGGGAATTATTAATTTTGTGAAAAAAAAAATGTATCGCCAAGTGCTCCAACTGAGCCAGTGTTCTAATTTGATGCCCCAATATCTGTACCTCAGAACCAGACTAACGTAAGTCTATTTTTGTAACTTTTCAGGGGAGGGGAAAAACGATTGTCGGATGCATGCAAAGGATGGGACTCGCGCTCTTTTAATGCAGCTAAATAATTATGAAGGAATTTGTTTCAAAGAAAAACGTTTTCATGGGTCGATGCGGAATAAGATTCTGCATACAATGCACTAATAAAGTGAAAATCGCCATTTTTGGACTTACGTCCTTCTGGTTCTGAGGTACAGATATCGTTTTGGAATTTTTGGCAACGTATAGCGGCTTTTGAGTTAAGGAGCGTAATAGAACTTCTAAAAGAGCAAGTAGAATTGCTAAAAATTTTATAGTGCTATAATGTCTCGTTGAACGTGATTTTATTTATTTATTATATTTATTTTTATTTATATATTTTCAACCCTATAACATTTGTAACGACTGTGAAACGTTTTAACTGTCGGCATGAAAAATCGAAAGAGAAAAAAGTCTCAAGTAAAATGATATCTTTATAGAATTTCAATAACTACCTAACAAATCAGTTTTGATTTGGAAATGTATAATATGTTTTGTTCAATGAACATAATTTCAATGTGGTTACTTTATTTTTCACAGAACTCGAAACTTAAGACGCGACAAATGCGAACCAATTCTTTCAAGAACAGTCTGAAGGAAAGTAAGTCAGTGTATAAAACAAGGAATAGAGTTCTGCTTTCTTTAGGCAAAAATGCGTAAATCAAGACGACAATCCTGAAGCATTTTAGAGTAGGAAAATCTACAAAAAAATATCAGATGACATGAAGGGACATTTTCTGCATACAAAAAGAAAGTGCCAATAAAAAGAAAGAGGCTAGGAGTGTGCAAATATGGCTCTCTTTCTTATACTAAGGTGCTTTCAAAGTCAAAATGTTTAAAATGGTCTAGAATAAAGAAAGAAAAACTGGTGTGTTTTACCATCAGCAGCCTTGGCACATGTAGGACAGTTTTTTGTTTTAAACATCTCAATTTCCCAAAACTATGCTGATGCTATAAAGCCGCATTAACACATGACGTTGCTGATAGTTCTGTAATAAATGATACACTGTTACAACTTCGGGTTGAATATGGCGTTTTTTAGGGTGAAACGTTGTAGCACCTATGGTACCTCCTGCAGGCACTTCATAGGGAGTCAAACGGAACCGTATGTCTCCCTTTAGGATGTCATAGAGGGCAGTAGGTTACCGTATGAAGCTTAATGGCCCCTTTAAAGGTTTCATAGGGAGTCAAACGACACCTTTTAAGGGCTGCCGCTGGTGTACAACGTAAAAGATGCCGTATGCGACTCGCAGTATTAACCTTGTACGATACATGATGGACGCTATATTGTCTTTTGCTAGAGCTGAATAATCATTTAAGGAATGCCTTTAGTAAAGGCGGACGTATATTCAGAAAAAAATACGAGGATTATAAGATAAGAATGGCAACATAGGGAATATTTTGTGCTATATTGTGTTTTGCTAGAGCTGATTAATCATTTAAAGAAAGCCTTTAGTAAAGACGGACGTATATTCAGAAAAAAAAAATACAAGGATTATAAGATAAGAATGGTAACATAGGGACTATTTTGTCTACGCTATATTGTGTTTTGCTAGAGCTGAGTAATCATTTAAGGAAAACCTTTAGTAAAGGCGGACGTATATTCAGAAAAAAAAATACGAGGAGTATAAGATAAGAATGGCAACATAGGTAATGTTTTTAGGCTTTTAAAAGAATTTTCAATTTTCCCGCTTTATTTTGGGTTTGTAAATAGCAAATCTTAGTAATAGCGATTATGCGTATGAAAAAATAATTCATTAGAAATACATATAAGGAAGCTTCGTGACGGCTAGAAAATACTACTTTTTAATTAACATGACATTTATCACAAAAAAATATAAAAAAATAATGCCAGTCGTGAATAGTAGGTATTCAAAATGGTTTATTCTATAATTTCTTTAAACTTTTTTGCCTGTTAGACTCTGAAGAAGAATTTACCACGTTCACTTCAAAATTAATTGAATTCAACTACCACATGGTATTTAAATCTATTCATCTGTCTAATTTTGCTCGAATATCCTCGTGAATGTCATTTTATGACATTTACTGAACCTGGAAACGAGTGCAGAAACAACCTACATAATAAAAGAGGGAAAGAACATAAAAATTAAAACAAAGGAATGAAATTTTTCACTTTTTCGAACAACAAATTCCTCCCGGCAACAAAGAAGAAAAGAATTTTTCAATCTGCTTTAGAGAAAGGAGGGAAAAAAGAATGACGCGATAAGGAAGTAAAGAAATACAGGTAACTTTCACCTTATTTGCATGTTTTTTTTTGAATATATTACGAGAATATTTTTGAATTATCCGCTTTGTAGAAAGGAATAGAGTCGAGTTTCATTTTTTCTAAAAGCAATTACAAAAGGTATGAAATATCAGTTGTGGATCTTGTCTTATATTTTATTTTTATTTTATTATTGTTTTAATGCATCATTAAATGAATTCGTTTTTCTTATGTTTCGACTTAGGGTAACAATTGAAGGGCTTGGAGAATGATGGCGCTATGTTACATTTTGAAAAATGAGCACTTTGGATAATGGTAAGCAATGGGTACAGGTAAGCAAATAAAACTTGGTACATGAAAAAGTAGATGTCATTAGACCAGTTTCATACGCACACTAACGACAAAACCAGAAAACAAAAAAGCTGCAACAACTGCAACAATAAAACTTTGAACTTTAATTACTCATAATTTCTGTTTTGTCACTTAACCCCTTCATCTCCCAAGCCCTTCAATTTTGACGTAATTTAGACCAGCCATTTCTCAGCCTGTGGCCCGGTGGACCGGCACCGGTCAGCAGACAAAAATGACCCGTCTCAGAGATTTCAAGTTGTCCAAGTTAAATAAAAAATCTTTACTAAAAGAAAATATAAAAGTATAATATCCCAGTGACAGATATGTTACGTAACTTCTATGATTAGTTTTCATACTTGTCTACGATTTTTCGGAACTATTTAATAAATAATGTATAGTTAATACAGTAATTATTTATCTTTATATTTAATTATTTTTCGTGACAGCTCTTCAATATCAAGTAAAGTTACATTTATTTATCATAATTGCTATTATTTTTTGTAAACCAGGGGGCCCCGCCCCCCGCTCGCTTCGATCGCCAACCCGAATACGGCATCTCCGCTGATAAAGAGAATAATGACCCCCCTCCTATTTTTAAGAAAAATAATCATTTTATATAACTGAAATGCTCACATTCCCTTTAAAAGTACAGTAACACTTCCTTTGCAATTTTACAATTTAAAATAATTCGCCAAATAAATAAAAGATCTTGATCCTAGTTAAACCATCAAAATTAAACAAAAAGGAGCACAAAATTGTAGCCAGATTAGTTACACGTCTAGAGAAAATTTTACGACGAAACAGCATTCGTAATTTGTATTTGTCTTAAATAAAACTGTCGCTACACCACAAAAAGAAGTTGCTCCTGAAAATTGTATGAGCTTCGTGTCTACATAAAACATCAAAAGTGTTTTTTCTTTCTTCGGCGGAGGGTGTCTCCGTCTATGTTTGGGAAGGGAGGAGGGTCATCCTAATTTACCGCCCCGTGTGACACCCGTGCAAGGAACGTCACTGCATCAGGCACATTGTTGAAATATCTTTCTAAGTAATATACAGTGTATTACAGTCCTCTATAGTGAAATTCTTGGATCACATATAAATCAGCACTTTTCCCACTGAAAAACTGCAGAAAAATCCAATAAGTCCACATGATCTATAACGCTAAATATCAATTCAAATTCATTCAGCACAAAATGTCCCCGTGACATTAATAAACGACAAACCAGAAACTCGCTCTTTGCAAATCGTAAATTATTCCCAATTTGGCTGGAGAAATAATTGGCTACAATTTCCTTTGATCACATTCCTCGCGACAGTCGCTTTGTTTGGCGAAGGCAAGAAAACTTGGCACTTTCAAAGGCATTCAATTTCAAATGTGCCGCCAACGCTAACAAAGCTAATCAGTTTGCAATGAAAGCGAAAAGAGTGCCAGAAATAAAAATTAAGTGAAAGTTGAATGCAGTTCTTTTCGTCGAAATGCATCAGGCGTATCTTGAAAAGTACATGAAAAAGCTTTATTCCAATCAAAAGTATTTTTGCTGCCGCTCTTTGCTTCTGTCTCTTCGAATAATAGCCACTCTCAATAGCAGACGTCTCGTGCTTAGTTTTATTTTCGATTTCGTTGTCTTAGTGTGACGCTTTTCAAAGGGATCTTACTTTTTATTCCTTACTTTACAGGTGGTGAAACTGCCTTTTTCAACTACTTAATCTTTCAGTTACTTATTTATTTATTTTAAATTTTTAAACCTGCGACAGACCTAAGCATAACTGTCGGCGGTCCTTGTCTGAAAGCCTAATAAAGTTTAGAACAGTATTTGAAACAATTAAAATTACTAGCAGTATTTTCAACTACAACGTCATAAAGTCCGGGACAGGTTTTTATGTGGTCACCACTCATGTAGAAATTAATTAAGCACAGTTGGCAAGTTGAGGAAATCCTACACATGAAATAAAGTTGCTAAAAATGCTAAATCTGAGAATTTGTTGTAAGAACATAAGTTATGTTTCTGGTATTGGTAGATTCGTATTATACTCGCATTTATTTTCATGTTAGAGATGCTTAAGATGTTAAAATAATTTGCAAAGAGAAGCTAAAATGGAAAATATTTTTATTTGCTCTCTGTTTGGTGACTTTTTGCTCTCTTTGCTAACTTAAGTTACTTTTTTATCAAGAGATCAGTACATTACAAACAAAACCAAACTGTTTACTTATTACTTAACTCAGAAAAAAATATTCAAAAAAAAAAAAAAGGTACTTTTCAAGTTTTATCTCAAAAAAAAAAAAAGATTGAAAATCATTCATTCTACAAAATTAAACCGTAAAGTATCGCAAAATTTTGCAAGTTCTCTTAGCAACATATATATAAAACACCAAATTCTATTTTCACTCGATGTAGGAGAAAAACAACTGAAAGATTTAGCCTCCTGGAGAAACCTTGATCTGAGTACCTCGAACAAGCGACATTTAAATCCTATTTTCTCTTCAACTTTGGAGGCCGTTTTATTGCTGTTGCGAACTGGGGCTCGGAAATTGAAGCCGAAAATACCATTAATGTCAGTGCCAGGCTACTCTTAACCGTAACCGGTCTCAACGTAGACAATGAAGAATTGTCACCTGCCTTCATCAATCTCTCCCTTAAGATTATATATTTTGAGGCGACTAAAAGTTTCCCCCGAAAAGTCAGTACTCCAATCCCTCGCTGCATCAAAGTATCCGGTCTTTTCTTTTTTTTTCATTGATTTTACCTTCAGAAAACAATAGTAGGACTGCTGAATGCAAGAATGGAACAAAAATTGTTTGTTTTGACTACGCTGTAAAAAATAAATATTGTTTTTACAGTATAATACAGCTAATTTTATAGTAATAAACTGTAAAATCCCCAACTTTACAGTACTAAACTGTAAAATTGCTAATTTTACAGTTTATTATTGTGCATTTTACAGTTTTAAACTCTAACCTCTGCTGCCAGTATTATACAGGGTTATTCTAAATGATGGACCCCTTTTTAAAAATTCATATTTATTAAAGTACAAATCCGAAAGGAACAATCTTTATTGCAATGTAAAGATGAAATTTCAAATTTTTTTTAGTGCAAAATTTTTTTCTGAAGCTGCAAAAAGAGGGCGCACCAGTAGAGTTTGCACCGGATTAGATTATAATTTGATTTACTGGCGCAGCTGAGGAAAATGGCGACCGTGGACCAAAAGGTTTTCTGCGTTCTTCAGTTTGTAAAAACTGCGTCACAAATTTTAGTGCAGCGGGCATTTCGTGCCAAATTTGGAATTAAAGTCCCAACTAAAAAAAGCATAAGCCGTTGGTTTAAGCAGACTGGTAGTGTTTGTAAAAGGAAAAGCAGAGGAAGACCGCCTGTGTCACAAGAAGAAGTCACACGTGTGGTGAGGAGAAGTCAGCACGCGGTGGACACATTGAACATTTATGTTTATATATGAACAAAAATTTCAAATCTCCCCTTTCCGTTGATATAAAGATTGTTAATTTTTTTTGAAAACTTTAATAAATATGAATTTTTAAAAAGGGGTCCATCATTTAGAATAACCCTGTACTGTTGTTTTTACAGTATAATACAGCTAACTTTTACAACAATGAACTGTGAAATTGCTTGCTTTACAGAAAGAAACTAAAATTCTTAGTTTTACAGTTAATTATCGTGCATTTGACAGTTTTCAATTGGAATTTCGGCTGCCAGAATTATACTGTAAAAACAACAGTATGAAATCCTTCTTTTATTCAAGCTTTTCTTAGTTCGGATATCAAAAGCATAAATTATTTTTTTACTGACTTTATACAGAGACGGTTGGTACATAAATACAAGTTTTAATTCTCCAAAGATAGAAGCTTAGATAGTGAAGGTGTGATTATAACATGTACACTGCTCAAGATGAACGCTGGAAAAATTTATGTGTTGGTTAATAAATTCACTTACCCACCATACCGTAAAATACACTGTTAAAAATGTTCCTGAAATTTTACGGTAAAAGTTACTGGCATCCATGTTGCCATTAACTTTTACCGTAAAATATTTTTTTACTGTAAAATTTTACGGAAGAGTAAACGAGAATTAAAAACCGCGAGATATGAACGACAAGGATAGAACGCGGGACCCAATTTTTCCACACTGCTTTACCTTACTATCCACGGTACCAGATGAGACACATCAGGAGAGTGGAAATAGGGTGTCATCTGCATTTCACAGTAAGTCACGTGGTGATCAATTGACTCTGCCATCGCAGTTTTTTATCGGTATAATTCACTGTAAAAATTTTCTGTACGGTAAACGCTGCATTTTCACTAACATTTACCATAAAAGCTTCCTGAATTTTTAACAGTGTAGGACGTATCGGAACAGCGAGGTGAAAAGGAACAAGGCTTCCAAGTCCTACAAAAAATTCACCATTAATGTCATTTTGGGTATTTTTCGTTCTTAATTTATTTTTAGAAAGGTTTTATCACAAGGAATTAAGAAATTAAGTTTGGCCATTTTAAGGTTTTGTGTTAAGCTAGCACATTTGACTAATGCGCAGCTCTTCACGTGCAGAGGCATGTTACATCATGTTTTTCAATTCTGCAAAACTTTGTATGTAATTACAGACCTTTTCGAGTTCTAAACCCATGGAAAGTATTTTTTACTCTGGCTTTTACAAAAGTCTATTGTTTTCAGAATCACGAATTCTTCCGTTTTGGTTAAAGTAGAGAATTTCTCAAAAAGTGACGGATGTAGTATTTACACTCCAAAAAATGGATGTTATTTTTACAGCATAATATAGGTAATTTTATAGTCATTTTACAGTATTAAACTAAAATTGCTAGTTTCGCAGTTTATTACTGTGCGTTTTACAGTTTAAACTGGAACATCTGCTGATAGTGTTATACTAATTATAATAAGGTTAACAAAAAATATATAACTCTCCTAATCATTTAGTTTTATAAAATTTTTTAAAACCCAAACTGATTATTCCATATCAGCCAATTTCGACTTACATAACAAACTTTTACTACCAAAAGCGGAAGCATAACCTATTAAATAAATGCATAAAACTTGTCTGATTTTATGCAGAAACAGTAGAGCCTTAATTACACATTGTCAAACATTCGCAGCGCTGAAGAAGCGGGGATATTTGGCTCGAAAGTAATCCTCAAACAAATCATTAAAGATTGAAGTAATTATGCTCAACAGCAAAAGCGAATAATTTTTCGCCAGCCTAATTCAAAACTTGTTAATTACGGCAACGTGTGAGGAACGGGGCTCATTATGAGTTAAGTTCATTCAGAAAAATGGCGCCAAGCGCTGTTGGAAGAACGTGGACTATTCTTAAATGTGTGATAACGGGATATAGTAAGAGTTTTTAATGGAAAATACCTTTAAAGTAGGAAGCGAAGGGGGAGATAGTACTTAATTACTAGTTTTCTTCTTTTTTATGCTTGTATTTTAACGGGAAAAAATATATTCATATAAAATTTCTTTTTTATACTCTTTTACTAGTTTTACACGAGGGTTTGCTTGTCTGCATGTATGTAACTCTGAATAAAAGATAAATTCACGTTGTTTACAAATATAAAAGTAATAAATTTAATACTATTATTAATACTGAAGGCTAAACTATGTTACATGGGTTGATGCATTATAAGTGGATGTAAACTTAGCGAATATTCAGTAGTTTTAGTTTTGAAATTAAAAGGAAAATCAGCGTATCATGAAATATTTTGCTATACTCAAAAACGGTATTTTTTAGTTTTTTTTAAACTGCATTTGAAATTTTTTTATTCTCTATTGAAAGTTAAACTTACAGTACTATCCCAAGTAGCATCAACTCATCGGATTTTTCTCGGCCGATCCTCGAGCTCCTCGTAAACTAATCCCGTAACGCACGATGACATCGTTCCGATCAGTATCCGAACACGGTTTTCGATGAGCTACTTTTCATCGGAAAGCGATATCCTTCCGGTCAACTTTCCCGATGAAAATAAGCCGAGCGTCCAAAATTGATCCTAAATTCATCGTCACGGGACTGCACTGCTCCAAAGCCCATCGTATTTCGAGCAAAACTCATCGGATTTTGCTGCTCGGATTCTGTTCGGCCGATGAGACATATTGGAGCAATTCTCGATGAGAACTCATCGAATCCGATCATCGGCCGAGGAGAATTTCATCGGGTTTCAATGAATGGCCGATCATCGGCCGATGACATTACGCTGCTAGGGATCCTTCTTTCCATCTTTTTTTTTAAAGAATCAAGATTGCTTATTGAGTTTGCTTAGGAATGGATTGACATTTCTTAATCCACTGTCTATGTGAGTGGTAAATAGTAAGAAGAAATGTGTTTCATAGAGATTAATTTTACGAATTTTCGCTGCAATTTTAGATTAGTGTAGAAAAGAAAGTTTTTATTCGTACCGTAAAATGGGGTGTATAGGAACAGCGGGGTCAATCGGAACAAAACTTCCCGACCGTACAAAGAAATTCTTCATAAATATACTATTGAGTATTTTTCGCCATGAATTTTTTTTTAGAAAGGTAAGATCATAGGAAGTAGGAAAAAATTACTTTTGTCAATCTGGCAACGCTACTGGCTTCTAAAGAGGGCTGCACGTTGAATGCTAGAAAACATCACATTTTCATAGACTGCAAAACTTCATATGCAAGAACAAACCTTCTTATAATTAAAAACTATGAGTGGTATGTTTCAATTATACATGTATCTGAACAACAGAATACCACATTAGAATTTACATTTTTTATAAATTGTGCCATAAAAGTGAAGAATTCTGAAAAATGCCATAGGAAAAAAATTTGCGGGGTGAATCGGAACACTTAGTTCTGTTGTTCCAATTCAAACTTATTTGAAGGAAACTGCTTGAAAACTCAAGATTCTAACCCTAATTCTTCTAATCAAGACAAGGACAAGGATTTATTACTGTTTATCCCTTCTCGTGAGCAACTAGATCTTATAATGACAAAAGTTGCAGATTTCAAAAGATTTTTTCTCCAGGAGACTTCTTTTTACTTAAAATAAAAGGGGGAAAGTCACATAGACTTTATGTAGTAAACGTCCAGCACACAGACAGTGATGAATAAGCGAAAAAATCTTTCAGGACAATCCCCGAAACCCAGAAATTTCAAAAAACTAAAGAAAAGGTAGAGTTCATCCCAGGAGATGTTATGAAAAAGCTTAAGCCAAGTCACAATTGCTAGTTTTAAAGACAAGTACATATTTGTGGACGACATGAGTGACTTCCATTCATGTTAAATCTTTGTATTTCAATTCAAAAGTATTTCTTAAAATTACTTTTCATTTTTCATAAGTTCAAAATTATTTTGAATTTTCACAAATTATAAACGTTTACTGGTACTGAAATTATACATTTATTTGACAGTAATTATCTGTTCTTATTCTCTCCCATCTATATTACTCATGTTTGTGAGACCTATTACAGATTAAATTGAAAAAAATAAAAATTTTAACAAGTGTTCCGATTGACCCCTATCAGCGGGGTGATTCGGAACACCCATAATTTGCTATATATTTTAATAGTAATTGTTCAAAATCTTTTGTCTTTGCTTGGAATATCAAAAGTAAAGCAAGACCGAAGTTTTTATCCAAAAAATAAAATTAAAAAAAAATCTTTTAACTGCTTTTTTTACAATCAAAGCTGAAAAGTGTTCCGATTAACCCCATTTTACGGTAACTCAAAACTAAGTAAAACTCTACTGAAAGAATTGAATTTCGATGAGCCACAGCTTCACTGTAAGCTGCAGAAAAGGAAACATCCCGGAAAACCCTTTAAAACAAGTCTTCAATCCAAACTTGAAATTGTAAATCCATTTGGGTTTTCGATAGATGCACTGCTTAGAACTAGCAAAACGAAATATATTTTAAATATACACTAAAAAACTCTCCAAATATACAAAATGTCGGGAAAGAATAGAGCTCAATAGAGAGCTTTTCTAGAAGATTCTAGAAGAAAAAATATGTTTTGGTATCTAGAGTATATTTTGATGTGTGAGAATGTTTAAAAACTTGTTTTAATTGAAAATTATTTGTAGTTAGTGGAAATTTTTTTACACATACTGTAATTTAGTCTTTTGTGCACCTATCTCTGTTAATGTGATCTTGGAAAAGAGCTTTGTTTCAAGTAGTAGTTAATATTGTAACGAGTCCGTAGCACCTTCAACTTTCTTTAAATGAGCATTCCAATCTTGAGGAAGTAACCATAAATTTATTTACAAATATGTACACTTATTTATAATAGGAGCACGAAACAATTGCTAAACATCCAGCAATTAGGTAGCAAATAGTACACTGTAGTCTCAACAGTAACTCAGCACCACGTATCTAACGTGAACAGTAATTAAGAAATTACAAAAGCAAAACAAATATTCGCCCAAGCGAATAAAACGAGCCTCACAGAAATCAAATCTGAGAAAAACTAACTGTGTTCGAGGCAGTTGGACAGCTATTTATACTCGGAAGGAAATTTCTACAACATTCTAGCAAAATGCGGAGTGTTCGATTCATTCACAAACTTAAATAATCCATTCAAGAAAATTCTATACATAGAAAAAAAAAACCACGATATTAAAACTCTGAGCGAAAATTTCTTCATGCGTATTAAATGTAGGAGAAGTACAAAAACTACAAAATGTTACGTGGTCGGTATACCAATGGTAAAAGTGATATCTTTAGATACTTTTGCAACATGTCACCAAATAAAACCAAAACTAGTGAAATGGTGCAAGGCAGGAAAAACAACAACTATTTACAAGATTTGTAACTATATATATGATTTTTTTGCACAGTTGAATATTTTTTTGAATAGTTATTTTTTTAATAACTTAAACTTTTTTTTATTTTATTGTTACTGCGAACTGGTTTGTAAGAATGTTTTCGTGGTTTTCTTTCTGAAGATTGAGGAAAAAAAAAGATGAATTTTCAATTTTAATTTAAGTCTTACATGGATATTTCCAGGCTGAACTCACATAAACAAAGACGATGTAGTCCTTAACTAATGGCAGAAAAAAGAGGGAAAAACATACAGATCTTCCAACGTTGTGTATAATCTACCCAATGAGCCATCTGCCTTTCCGTTTAAAATTTAAAAGTTTTTACCATTTTATTTACTTTCTTTTAATTATTTGCAACGGATTAGAAACGAAATTTGAGACACTTCATTTAGGAACATTTTTTTTTGTCTGATAAAATGTGTTTTGATTTGCTTCCTATTTTTAATTCTATTTTTCAAAACAATTAAGGAATTTTCTAGGGAAGAACTATAATAGCTGCATTGTTTAAAATATGTTGCATTTTTATTTATTCTTTTGTTTACTTTTTACATGCGTAGTTCATCAGGTGAGATAGGCATATTTGGTTTTACGAAATAAGCATTATGTGCTAAAAAAGTATGTTTGCCATATTTCTCAGGTAATTAAGAGAATATTGATCAGATGCTGGAAGGCCAATGTCGATATAAAGAAAAGTAGGCTTGTTTACTTCTTGACAGAACTTCTTGTAGTTATTTGCTATAGAAGTCAAAGTAAAATAAAATTTTGCGGATTGTTCTATCAATCATCTTTGTCTAAAAATTTTCGAAATTTAACAGATTTACATTGAAATACACTTCAAAAATAAAGTTTATTTGCGAGGAAATCGTTTGGAGCCAATTTTATCACACTGCAAACAAAAGTTCTGTAAACATATTGCAAATTTTTTTCTCCAAAATGCGTCACTGAAATTGGAGTGCTTTTGATAACTTTGCATTTATTTATCCAGTAATTTTTAATTTAATTTACCGAAGAAACAAATTTCCATAAATTTACAAACATTTGCTAAATTGCCTGAAGGGGGTATTTATTCTAAAGACAATTTCTATTTAGAAATAAATCTGAATGCCTATTCTTGAATTTTATAGGAAACAGAATTTTTCTGAACATTAAAATACTGTACACATTTTTAAGCATGAAAGTTATTGAGCATGAAGAATGTATATTTCAATATTAATTTTAAATTTAACTGAGAGAATGCTTAAATAATGCAATTTAAATAAAGCATATATTACAAAAGGCACTGCAAAAAAAATGGAATAATTTGATCGTGTTGTCAATTGTTTGCAAATGTATTTTCTTCCTTCATAACAGTCTGAAGAAATGCTTATCAGCAATGCATTTTTAATAATAAAATTTTCAAATATATCAAAACGTTATTCAATGTAATATAGCGAGAGAACTTATTCGTAGTATCATAGAAATAGTGGTTGGCGGATGCTATGAATTCTGTCTATTTGATCCATTTCACATAATATGATTAAAATTCATAAAGTATATTTTGTTAAAGTTCTCAACGTTATATATATATACGAGGGCTATCCAGAAAGTAGATTACGTTTTCGTCTGTGTCCGCTAGGGGCGGGGCTAGCGCGGCCATCTTGGGGTCAGAGCGTTGCGCAGCTCAGTCGGCATCTAGCCGTGCTAGTGAGAGGTTCGTGCTGTGCTCTGTTCAGATACTGTGACGGTTTAAAATGTCTGCGTTAATTGAAAATCCCTCTAGCTGCGAGGTGCGTGCAGTAATAAGGTTTCTGACTGCAAAAAACTGTAAACCGATAGAAATCTATCGGCAGCTTTGTGAAGTGTATGGGGACAACATTATCACTGAAGGTGGAGTGCGTCAGTGGGTCATAAGATTTAAAAATGGCCGAACCAATGTTCACGACGAGGATCGAAGTGGGAGACCCAGCATAGTGACTGCCGAACTTGTCGAAAAAGTCGATGCTAAAGTCCGTGAAAATCGAAAATTCACAATAACGGAACTTTCTTTGAGTTTTCCAAAAATTTCGCGAAGTTTGTTGCACGCTGCAAGAAGAGGTAACGAAGTGGTTGAAGGCGCAGGCGGCCGAATTTTTCGACGAAGGAATTTCCAAGCTCGTACATCGCTACGATAAATGCCTTAATTTGTATGGTGACTATGTAGAAAAGTAGTATTTGAGTGTGGCTTTCATCTGTATATAATAAAATTTGTTTCCTATACTTTGTTTATTTTTTATTCCAAAACGTAATCTACTTTCTGGATAGCCCTCGTATATATATACAGTGCGTTTCGAAATGATAGGTCCACCCTTATTTTTCAAAATTTCGACTCTTAATTGAGAATAAGAATCACTTTTTTTAATAGTGATTATATATCTGTAATTGTTAAAACTATGTTTGATGAAATTTCTTAAAAATAAATCATTTCTTCTTATTTAATGCAAATTTTCATTTTCAGACCGTTTCAAAGGGGTCCGCCTTCAGAACTTTTGGCCCAACCACGTTTATTTCCAAAAATTTGCACAAGTATCGTTGCTTAGTCTTACTACGGTATTATGCTTGCTGCTGTGGAGGTATTTAGACAGATTTGAACAGCACTTTGTAGTCAAACAAAACGGGTTGTCGTTGCAGTCTTTCGCTGGTTGTGCAGCGGAAAATTGATGCATTTAAACAGCCTGGAAAATCGAATAGAGAAACAGGTAAGTTATTAAACAGATCACAAAGCGTTGCAAACAATTTTTTGCTATTTAGAGAAATGCTTATAGCAGTAAAAAATCATCTGGCCGCCCATCAAAAGTGACCCCCCGAAAACGAAGCACTATCGTAAGAGACCTAAAATCTGGAAATAATGAGCATATCCACTTTGGGCAAGCAACTGAACCCTTCAATATCAAAATCTACAGTCCACAGAGCGGTAAAGAAGTTCTGCAATTTAGTTTACGGGAAAAGAAAAGCGGCTCCGAAATTGACTAAAAAGCACAAAGAAAAGAGAGTGAAATTCGCGCAGGAAGTGATGTCCTGGAAACAAGATAGGCATCGTGTGATATTCAGTGATGAAAAGGAATTCAACTTGGATGGTCCAGATGGTTTTTCATTATTACTGGCACGGTGGTTCCGTTATGGTGTGTGCCCGATTCAGAGGGACAGGAAAAATTGATATAGCATTTGTAGACAATGGTTTGAATGCTGCTGGCTATAACAAGCTGTTTGAACAATTTTTCTTCCACAATCAGAACCCATTGGGGGCTCATTCTTCATGTTCTAACCGACTAATGCTCCTCTGCACTCTGCAAAGTCCACTTTTGAATGGTTTCTGGATAATGTTGTACATATTATCGATTAGCAACCTTACAGCCCCGACCTGAATCCAGTAGAAAACATATGAGGTATACTCGCAAGAGCGGTATATGCAGGCGAAAGGCAGTACAACAGTACTGCAAACTTAAAAAGGGCTATTTCTTCCGAATGGTCAAAAATTGGGACAAATTGTTTTCAAAAACTTGTAGAAACTATGCCAAATAGGATTTATGAGCTTATTCAGAAAAAAAATCAGAAAGCTTTCTTATTAATTCAACGTTTATTTGATGCTTGGTTCAGTGGACTTATCTTTTTGAAACAGCTGTTTCATCTAATGTTAGTTTCCCTCATTATTCCTATTATTTTAAAATTATTTATGAGCTATTTTACATTGAATGAAGTAATGTAGTTTATAAAATAGTACTTTGTACACAATACAACCTTTTTTACCAGCATAACTTTCGTTTTTGCTGGTGGACCTATCATTTCGAAACGCACTATATATATATATATATATATATATATATATATATATATACACTGAAGTGACAAAAGTCATGGGATACCTCTTAATATCGTGTCGGCCCTCCTTTTGCCCGGCGAAGTGCAACAACTCGACGTGGCATGGACTCAACAAGTCGTTGGAAGTCTTCTGCAGGAATATTGAGCCATGCTGTCTCCATAGACGTTCATAATTGTGAAAGCGTTGATGGGGCAGGATTTTGGGCACGAACAGACCTCTCGATGGTGTCCCATAAATGCTCAATGGGATTCATGTCGGGCGATCTAGGTGGCCAAATCATTCGTTGGAATTGTCCAGAATTTTCTTCAAACCAATTGCGATTACAATCCAATGCACCCTGCCCTTAGGGCAGGGTGCATTGGATTGTAATTTGTCAGCATTTTAAATTCAAATTCAGTACAAACATTATAAAATAAATTAGTGGCATAAATTTTATATTTTTAAGATTAAAAAGCAAAAGCTAATCAAGTTTATTAATCACTGCTGACTTATTTCAAACAAACACTCATGAAACCTGCAAAGCTGAATCTAAAAAATCTATATGCTGCTCCTGCCCTCTGAAGATTAAGCAGCGCATTACCCATGTTGATGTTTTACATGTTAGTTTTAAATTTCAAGTAGTTTTAAATGTTTTTCCTGATGTTTCTCATTGTTGTTCTATTTTATTTCTGTTACTCCAATTTATGCACAGTTACTCTTCATGAGCTATTATTGTCTCTTTTTGATATTCATATTTGCAATTGATTTTTAGCTGCAATAAATGCGCTAGTTAATTTGCAGACTTTAAACTGTTAATCTTGATTATATATATATATATATATATATATATATATATATATATATATATATATATATATATATATATATATATATAACACGTGGTGTATTATATATGAATTTCGCAGCATCTAACTAGCAAGAAGTTCCCCTTAAATGCTAGAGCATTTTGAAGTCAACTGATTTATATTTTGATTATAGCTCTATCATTCACCAGGACCCAGAGTTCTTTGCAAGTACGTGCTCAAGAGCAGGGGCGCTTTGTTTGACTTTCATCTGGAGCGGGAAAAATGATAAAATATGAATCTCTTCCTGCAGCACGAAGATCGTAAACTCCGGGAAAGTAAATCTCGGGATTTCTCTCCCTGTCATAAAATTTAAGGCCGTTTTGTGGTGGTCTGCATTTCTGCTTCATGGGCGCATATTTGCAGGTTCTACGTGAGGGGGGGGTGTTTTCAGAGTATTTTCTGAATTTATAATTGTTTGCTTTAGCGGAAATGAAGTTAGCGAAATATATAAAATAAGTATGGTGTTTAGTTTTGATTTTACTTTTATGAAATTCATGGTGTTGTAAATAGAGTTGTTTTTATTGCGATAGCCAGTATTGGAATGGTATGGAATGGTAAAGCAGTTTAGGGCTAACAATTATGAAAACATAAATTAACAAGAAATAAAAGGTCTAAAGTAAGTAGGAACATCAAAATCACCCATAAATATAAACGCAGCCTCAGTGTTGGCGTTTCGTGCTGCCACGTGCTCAATTCACGGGTTGGGACTGTCATTTCATTCGTGCGGATGACTGCCTAGCCGGAACATATAAACTAACTAGCTTTAGTACCCAAGCGCCTTCAATTCAAAAAAAAAATCTGGTGTGGACCCCACATTGCTTCCTTTAGCGTTTAAATGTTATAACAGATGCCTTAAGTGTTTCAATAGTACCTTAGAGTAAGCAAGATAACAATGCAAAAATGTACACTCCTAGTTTGTCACGAATTAAAGCAAAATAAAATAATATATTAAATGGATAACAAATAAATAAATATAATTAATTGGTGGTAAATATTAAAATTGATTATCAAAATTCTGAAGTATCGGGACTGATTTGGACCATTTTCGTTGAAATGACCCAAACATTATTATTATTATTAAAAATTATTCAAAACATGTTCACTAAAAACATAAATTAATAAACTTATATTTTTTAAATAATTAACTGAAAATTTTACTTAAGTTCCAAAAAATAAAGATTAACTTTCTTAAGATGCAAATTAACATCTTAAATACAGTCAAGTCTTGATAACTCGAAGTCCAAAGGGACCAGCTAAAAGCTTAGAGTTATTGGTAATTCGAGTTATAAGCAGTTCCTATTCTCTTTTCAAGAATTTTGGATTGAATGAAAACAAACATAAAGGTATATTTGAGTTTATAATGCTTTAAGTCATTGAGACTTGATTGAATATTATTAAGGGTCATGTTCAACATGTTCTCGAGGAGTTACAGAGCAGCGTAATAGACGTGAACAGATTTTAACAGCAGAAAAATATCTTTCCTGAAAAGAAGAGATTACAAAAAATGAAAGAGCGGAAAAAAACAAAATTCAAAGTTTCTTTACTCACATTAAAATTCTTTAAAAAAAAAAAAAGAGAGAGAAGAGAAAAGAAAAGAATAAAAAACATGCCTAAGTTGTGATGATTCCTGGGAACAGATTTGAACACTTTAGCTAATGTTGGATAGTTTATTTATTGTATGTGATTTTCTATTATAATAAAGCAATATAATCAAGGCAAAGTAAAAAATATCCTATTACAACATCATTTGGTGTTAATGGAATGCATTTTTTGTTAAAATTACAAAAACTAAAAATAAAAGAATTCAATAAATAGATTAATTTGAGAATTTATATTAAAAGCTGCGGCGATTATTGCTTTGAGCTAACGATATGAGCCTAAGTTTTTCCCACCTTTTTGTCGCACATTAGTCCTTGCTGGTTTGTAGCTTTTTTTCTAAATATTGTAACTAAAGTATTTTTAAAAAGCTAAAGACAATTATATTTTATTTGGAAATAGTGAAAAGTGCAGTATATAGAATGCTTCCACGTCCAGTACAAAGTGGGAGGTATAACATGAAATTTTTGTTTTAGAAGCAAACATTGGTAAAGGAAACATGAAAAGTAATTATATCATCTAAAAGGTTTATCAAATGATGAAATTTTTAACTGGGATTTTCGCAAAAGAAAATTTTCAATAGGGTCCTCACATCATATCGGATAACCCTCATATCAATTCCGGATATCTCCCACATCAATACCGGATATTCTACCGGATATCCTGCAAAAAATTGCCGGATATCTGTATCCTGAGTGGTTAGCCGGATCGGATATCACCGGATACCGGACATTTAAAAAAGTCGGATAGGCCGGATATCGGATATCCAGTCCATCCCTAGTTTGGACCCTTTGCCCCCCCCCCCCTGGAAAAACTTGAAATGACGTCTCTGATTTCTCGGCTGTTTATATGTTGGTAGGTACACGTGAAAATAGGTCGAAAAAAACTTCTCAACATTCATTCGGGGGTGAGAAAAATGTTATCATCGTTGTTCTTTTTCTTGCAAAGTATAAATATAGTGTAACTATGACGATCTGTCACTTGCCAAACATGTAAATTATAGGCAGAAACAAGTTCATTTACTTAATATCTCATAAGCAGGAAGAAAGGAAGTTTGGCATATTGACGAGTTTAGAAATTTTTTAGCTAATTAATATGTTTTTAATTATTTTTAAATCGTTTTTTTTATTGTTTACAGCATTTTTTTCACACACTACAGTGAATTTGTGCGATTTTTGCGATAGCAATACATTTCTTTACTGGCAATACTTCATTTGTAATGCATGATTTGTTTAATAAAATTTGTGTGAGAGTTATTAAAATAATCATGAACGTAATATTCAAAATTGATACTCGTACGTTAGGGTTTTTGGATTGAGCTGCATAAATTAAAAACATGTATATACTTCTAATTTGTTTTCATTATGTGTAATAATTTTCTGATGATCAAGCTCCAACAATAACAGATTTTCTTTTACAAAAAAAGAAAAAATGATTTTCTTTGCGTATTTTAAAGAAACCCTACTTCCCCTATTCTTTTCTTAAATTCACCTTTCCCTAATGTACCTTCAGGAACGTTAGGTGCTGACCGACTACGGACAGGCAGACTATAATTTCGAAAACAAATGAAACAATTAACATTTACTCCTGTGCACCTAAAATAAAGCTTTTTGTTCCTTTCTTCATTTAGAAGCTAATTAGCTTCAACCACACAGAGGATTGCATGCCAAGCGCCTGGCCTCCGGACAAACAGGATAAATTTTACGATACAGATGAACAGAAAAACACACAAAGCAAGGTGGGAATTGAACCCTCGACCTCCAGCATAGTTTCGTAGTTTCTACCACAAAACCAAGGAAGACCCAGCTGAAATAAATAATACTTCAATTCAAAACAAAATTACAAAACTTCTGTAAAAACAGCTTACATTAAGCAAGCAAATGCCCCATTATCAAGCAGTTTGAGGACATACCAGATTTCTAGTAGTTGTAGCTATATTTATTTTGTTCCAGCTAGAATTATATCTTACAGTTGTGTATAAGTGATATATAGCTTACAATATGCCTATTGGTTAGTCATAAGCAAAAGTTCAAAATTGCGTTGTAAAATTGCATTGGGGGTCTCAGTGGCCGAGCGGTCAAAGGTGTGTAGCCGATAACTCTGAGACGATGGGTTCGACTCCCACCCTTGCTCCGGATGTACTTTCCTTCCTTTGTGATGTAATCTCTTTCATACATTGTCTGTACAAGATATATGTAATAAAAAACATGTGTGATGGAGGCAAGACACTAGATTGTAGTCCTCATCAAAAAAAAAAGAAAAGAAAACAAACGAGCATATAGCCCCAAACGAAAAGAAACGAAATTTATTGTTCTTGTGAGCTCATTGCAATTTGAATTTTCGTTGGCAGCTGGCTAGAAAAAATGGTGAATGTGTTGATTTCAGTGAGTATATTCCCGCAATGAAACGTTTGCTGCATTCCTACTAAATCCGCTTTGTTGTGCAAAATGTTTTTTTTTTTTTTTTTTTCGTTTTTGTAAATGGGGATTCTCTGTAAACTCGTCATTTTTCACACGAAATCTGTCCGGCACGGTTTTTTGAAATGTTCGTATAATTATAATACTATTGCTCAAAAAATGAATCTATTACTTTGGTTTGAAAGAGTGCCAATTAAAGTTTGTTTTTTTCTGATAAATCATGATAGGGGTAAGTCCCTCGCCTAGTATAACTAGGCAGGGGACTGTGCCAGGTGACCGTGTTTTTGCTCCTTGTTGCGTAATATCTGCAAAACTATTGGAACATAATTAGTTACGAGACTACCTATAAATTTAGGCACAAATCATGGACATAATAACTAATATGTGTTTTAATTAAATTAATTGACATTAATAAATTACTTCCCAGAAGACTGTTTTCGCAACGACCCTGACGCATACTTTCGTCACAAACGTGGCTCTCAAACTAAGCGAAGTAGCGTTTCAACACCGTTCTCTGCGATTTCGGCAAATTCACACTGATTACTTTAAACTTCATACCAAAAACTCCAGACAAAAATCACATGGCAATTTTAAGTTTTAGAAATACATAATTATACCTTACTTCATAAGAAAAATATAGCTTCATTATTCTATTTTTAGATATTAATTGCCAAATTTATGTAGTGTTAATAGGTTTTTTGAAACACTATATTTAACACTTAGACTATGGGATTGGGACAGCCAGGGGATTGTGTTTTTGGGTGCTTAGATACTTTCTAGAAAAAAAAATGAAATTGTTATCACTCCAAATACAATTGGGACACAAAGTATTAATGCTTTACTTGTATTAAGAGCGATAATTACTTTATTACACTTTATTATTTTTAAAATACTCAGTCCGGACAGCCAATTACCAGTTTACAGAGAATCGCCCAAATGCATATGTGTAGCAAATAATTAAACTTCTATGTGTAGATTAAAACGAAAACTATTTGTTTTGGAATTCTGCAGCAAATTGTACTGCAAAACTAAAGTGATACAGTTAAAATTGAGAAAAACACTTTCAGTGGCTCTATTTAAGAGACTTTGGGCGTTGGCTAGTTGAAACCTTGCAAATCAGAGGTTAGTAAATTCTCGTTTTTCTTCTTATATATATTTGATACTATTGCATTTTGTAATCCATTTGAAAATATTAAAAAACTAAGATAGTACACTTGTTGCTAGCCTTTTTTAGCCTACTTTCCCGTTAAGAATAAAAGAGAGACGAAAAAAGTATTAAAAGTAGCTTAATGCATCCAAAGAGTATCGCCAAGTCCAAAAAATATCGCCAAGTTAAAAAAATATCGCCAAGTTAAAAAAACAAAAGGTAAAATGAATATCGAAAAATTAAAAATTTGAAAGTAGGGTGTTGAGATGGGGAGTTTGTGTGTCGGTCGGTCGGTCTGTCTTTCTCCCGCCCCCCCCCCCCTTATAACTTTTGAATGAACAATCCGATTTGGACAAACATTTTTTTGTTGGAAATATCTCGGCGAGTACAGCTCATTCCCATATTTGATTTTTCAATTTGAACAGTTTTTGGTTCAACTTTGAACCGTTCAAGCAACCTTTCCCCACCTAATAACTTCTGAGTGAACCATCCGAATGGAATAAACTTTTTTTTGTTGGAAAGATCTCGGAGAGGCTCATTCCCATATTTCGCTTTTTGATTTAAACCATTTTTTGTTCAATATTGAACCGTTCAGAAAAAAAAATTAACATTAGCGCCTACGGGGAATTTAAGTTGAATGTTGATCCTGAACTTAAAGTCGGATTTCCTTCAAACTAACTTTGTAAGAAAATGGTTTTGATAAACGTTTGTAAAGTACTTTTCTGAATAATCTTCTGTGAGGACTCTGATTTTGACTCCGACTCCGCAAACATGGCGGAAATGCAGGTTCAGAAAAAAATTACTGACTGTGCAGACGATTTTTTTGTTTATTTATTCATTTGCTTTATTTATTTATTTATTATTATTATTTTTTTCTTTTGGCAGACGATTTTTTTTGTAACAAAAATTCTTAATTCATGAGCGAATTTTGTTCTTTATTTATATTTAACAACCGGCAACTGATTAAAAGTGAAATTCGAGACATTTTATCAACGGACGCGTTTTTCTTTTCTTTTCTTTTTCTTTCTTTCTTTGATAAAATGTGTTTTGATGTACTTTGTACTTTAAATTTTTTTTTGAAAACAATTGAGGAATTTTTCTACGGAAGAACTGTAACAGTTACATTCTTTAAAAGATGCGACAAAACTTTATTTATTCATTTATTTACTTTTTATGTGTCAATTTCATCTGATGAGAGGGGTATATTTTGCTTTTAGAAATCAGCTTTAAGTGCTAAAAAGGTATGTTTGACATAATTTTTAGTCTCAGATAATCAAGATAATAATGATCAGATGCTAGAATGCCGATGTCGATGTACGGGAAAGTAGGCTCGTTTAGTTCTTGACAGAACTTCTTGTTTATAAAGTATTGTGAAAAAGCAAAAACAATAATGGTACTTGTACCTCATTAAAGAACTTGGAGGTTAAAAAATACCTTTATACACAGCAACTGTACTTGTTGTAAGTATTAAAAGAGTAACTTCATGGTGTACATAATATGAAACAATGCGAGGTCCTAACAATGTACCTAGCTCAAGATTGGGAAACTGGAAAATAACAAGAAGTTCTGTCAAGAACTAAACGAGCCTACTTTCCCGTACATCGACATCGGCATTCTAGCATCTGATCATTATTCTCTTGATTATCTAAGACTAAAAATTATGTCAAACATAACTTTAAAAGCAAAATATACCTCTCTCATCAGATGAAATAGACACATAAAAAGTAAATAAATGAATAAATAAAGTTTTGTCGCACCTTTTAAAGAATGTAACTGTTACAGTTCTTCCGTAGAAAAATTCCTCAATTGTTTTCAAAAAAAAATTAAAAGTACAAAGTACATCAAAACACATTTTATCAAAGAAAGAAAAAAAAAAGAAAAAAAAAGAAAAAAAAAACTCGTCCGTTGATAAAATGTCGCAAATTTCACTTTTAATCCGTTGCCAGTTGTTAAATATAAATAAAGAATAAAATGCCCTAGTGAATGAAACATTTTTGTTACAAAAAAAAATCGTCTGCCAATAATAATAATAATAATAATAATAAATTCAATAAAACAAATGAATAAATAAACAAAAAATCGTCTGCACAGTCAGTCATTTTTTTTCGGACTGTTTACTCAAAAGTTATTAGGGGTGACAGCTTGCTTGAGCGGTTCAATGTTGAATGAAAAATTGTTCAAATCGGAAATGTAAATACGGGAATGAAGTATCCTTGAAAAGTTCTTTCCAACAAAAAAAAGTTTGTTCAAATCGGACTGTTCATTAAAAAGTTAGTATCGCGGGACCGGTTATTTGAACGGCTCAAAGTTGAACCAAAAATTGTTCAAATCAAAAAATCAAATATGGGAATGAGCTGTACTCGCCGAGATCTTTCCAACAAAAAAAAGTTTGTCCAAATCGGAATGTTCATTCAAAAGTTATTAGGGGGGACAGACAGACCGACCGACCGACCGACAGACCGACCGACACACAAATTCCCCATCTCAATACCCTACTTTCAAATTTTTAATTTTTCGATATTCATTTTACCTCTTTATTTTTTTAACTTGGCGATATTTTTTGGACTTGGCGATATTTTTTTTAACTTGGCGATATTTTTTGGACTTGGCGATATTTTTTCGATGCATTAAGCTACTTTTAATACTTTTTTCGTCTTTCTTTTATTTTTAACGGGAAAGTAGGCTAAAAACGATGAAGAATTCAAGATACAATCCGCTTCAGTTTTGATATGCTCAGACGTATCTAATAGTGTTCACTCTTTTAAGCTTCAGAAAGTTAAATACCATAGCCCAAAAGTATTATTTCTAGCTTTAATTTGAACGTGCAATTTATCAAAATGCTTCCCTAGGAAGCATTTACTACTTTTCATGTTTAAAGTCGCATGATATTAAAGCAAATACAGTAACCGAATTTGAAAGGATTGCAGTAGACTACGCTAATACGATTGAAGTTCTTTAGAATCGCTTTGGAAAACATTCGCATTTTATACAAACTTATGTATGTTGTACAAAAATGCATATACTTTCCACGGTTTATGTTTTAATTAATATTTACGATAAATGTACCAATGCAGATAGACCCCGAGTCAGTCATTGTTGCGTCTAATATGTATAGCACGTTACTTAGATTTTATTTTTAAACCAGATTGAACTTTCAAAAAAACACGAGATAAAAACCCATAAAGTGAGTTGAGGTATTACAAACTTGATAGAATTTATTAATAGAAAAGCTGATAACCAAAGAAAGGAGTTTATTTCATACAAACGTAATCCGCCCACCCCCCTTCACGCTCAAAATGTTCTACCTTAAAACAGTAACAATAAGAAGATTTAGCCCGTAGAAGAATTAATTAAACGAACTAATAAAATACTTTTGCTGTTGAAGTTTTGACACCCATCAATACACTATTTATTGTTCAAATGTTGACCAGGACTCAAAACTTGACCTTCTTGGAAGAATTCTGCTTATCATTTGGGGGGTGGGGAGCTTTGATTTAGAAAGAGTGGATCGCTCAGTTATTAAAAAGCAAATATGATTTTAAATTTATTGTACTCAACCTTCTAATTTTTATCTTAATAACGTGAAGCTTGTCACAATGGTTATGAAAATTTTACAATAGTTTAACACTATACAAATCTTTTAATAAGCCCAATTGCTTGAGGCATAAGTAATGTTTTAACATTAGAATTTCAAACCTGAAATAAGTTTCTTATAAACCGTATACGATTTTCAGGCATCCTTTTAAGTGATTTTTTTAGCATAGAGATGTGGAAAGTTGACACCACGAGTTAGATTCTAAAAACTAACAAGTAAAGTTTATCGTTAGTTTAATTCAAAAACTAAATGTGTATTTCTTATCAAAATGAATACATTTCCTATCTATTTTTCCAGCATCCGAGAAATTACTTACAAAAGCACCTTAAATCACCCCCCGCAATTACCTCATTTAAATTCAATTCATGCAGGCAGCAATAAATGAGTTGCAGGCTTCCCTAACAAATGTGAGTTCATTAAGTTTAATGTATTCGCCGAAAGGATTCCGCTTTAACGCGGGGTGTTTGCGCACGTTTAAACAGATATCCCAGCGAAGCGCGCTGTTTGTTTTCAGAAAATTGAGCGCTGCTCTGGTCGGTTATTTATAAGGTCAAGTGGCAACTAGGTATATCCAATTTCTTAAATTGAAGCATCCGTTTGTAAGAGGGAATGCAGTATATTTAATCACTATCGATAATTAACTTTTGTGTGTGGGTGGGAGAGCCTCTGTAAACTCGTCATTTTCCATACAGAATCTGTCCGTTTTTTTTTTTTTTTTTGAAATGCTCCTATTATAATACTATTGCTCAGGAAATGAATCTGTTACTTTGGTTCGAAAGAGGGTCAATTGAATTTTGTGTTTTTCTGATAAATCATGACGGGGACAAGTCCCTGCCTAGTATAACTAGGCTTTTCTCTGTGTATTTGCACTTTGTTGAGTAATATCTGAAAAATAATAGAAAAATAATTCGTTACGAAACTAATTATAAATTTAGGCACAAAACGTGGACATAACTAATGTTTCATAATTAAACTAGCATTAATAAAATCACTTCCCGGAGGACTGTTTTCGCAAAGACCACGATGCATGCTTTCAGCACAAATATGGCTCTCAAACTGAACAAAGTGCCGTTTCAACACCGTTCTCTGGAATTTCGGCAAATTCGGAAGAAATACGTAAGAGATTTAGTAAGTGAAGTCTTTTTAGAAAGGATTTCTGGATGCAAATACCTGCACAGTTTTCAATGGGGGAGTTTTCGAGAGCATGCTTCAAAACATAGGAATTGACCTTTTTTTTTATTTTTTGACACAGTTATATATTTTTTATGAATTATTTTAACCGGTGCGCAGCTGCTATTCCGAAAAATTCCGTCTGCGCATGACGTCAGTGGTGCACGTAAGCGCGAAATCTAATTGGTTGTAGTGAGATGACGAAGGTCGTGACGTCACCGATTCCTGCGATTGGACAACTCAAGTCAAGCAAAATGGTGTTATTATTGGAAAGAGAGCTGTTAGGTGCACCACTGACGTCACAAGAACCACGCCCCGTTTTTAAGGTAGGGTATTTAAAAAAAATAACAAAAAATAAACTGTTGGAAAAATTAAAGTATTTTCCGTTCCTACGGTATTTTTTTATATCATTCCATCAATTTCAGTAACAAAAAGTAGTACTTTTGACTGAAGGAAACTCCCCCATTGCAAAATTTAGAAATTCAAAAAGCGCTCCTGGTTTCAGCCAATAGTTTTTGAACAGAAAGAGTAAAGAGGGGTTAAAAGTTCCGAGATAAGTAGTTTCCTCTGAAACAGCGTAACGAAAAAAAAGATGCGAACCATATTCTGAGCTTCCTGATGGTTCAAGAAACCGACCTAAGAAAATTCACGCAGACTTACTGTCCGTCCTTGAAAACCGCGCCTAGCACTCGTGAACCATTCCACTTAAAAAAGGGGAGATGGGTTGTGAGTGGAAAGTTTCCGAAGTTTTAAATTTAAAACTTTAACTTGCATTTGCCATCCTTTTGACACATTCAACTAAACTATGTATTTGAAATTAGCATCGTTCTACATTGTTTGATACGGCTCAAAATGCTTATTGTTCTTCCCCTCATTGTTATCTTACCTATCAGTCATATTTTAGTAAGATCAACGAACACCTGACGCATGCGTAAATACGCAGAAGGTTTTACCAGACAGTATACTTTACACTTTTTATCACAAAGGAATGTGTGACAGTAACGTGTTAATTTGTTTTCTTATCCATGATCTTGCTTGGCTAAATAAAACAATGAACCGGACTTAGTTGAAAAGCAAACTTTTAAAGCAGTCACAGCTTAGCTGCTGAGAAATACAGACCCCGTGTCAAACGCATGAATAAGCCTTTGAATAAATCAGGCTTACTTTCACTTTTCCGTGATTTCTGACGTCATGACTTTGTTACCTGATGCATGTTCTAGAGAGGCAGGACCGAGCCGGAATTGTTTGCCTTTCTCTCGAAGCTGGAAAATCGTAAAATATGATCTTTTTCACAGCACGAAAGTCGTAAAGTTGCGAAAAGAGTGCCTGGCCGTTTCTTTTGGCTCGTAAAGTCAGGGCGCTTTGTTGTGGTGATGACGTAATCTTTCACGGCTGTGTGTAAAAATTTATATGGAAGTAGAACTTAATCACAATAAAAAGTGCTTGGGACGAAAAAGTATATGTTTGCATTGAAGTTTGTATTTGGTGAATAATTTTGTAGTTACTTGTGTTGTTGTTTCTTACACCACTCGGGTATCCGAGCCCGAGTAAATGGATCTACTCGGATTTGAGGCAGATTTTGTACGGATTCCGTTTATACGAGCGCCATTAAAGTGGAAGTCCGATTTAGCTCAACACACATGCTGTATGACCTGTTTATAGGGCAGGTAGACATTCAAAACATGCATTTGCATAGCGAACGGAGAAAGATAGAAGATAAAATGCATCCATGCCCGAACCTTTATTCGAGCTCGGGACCACGCCATCCGAGTTAGACTTCTCTGTTCACTAGACAAGACAGGGATTTTTTTTTTTTTTTTTTGTATTTTTGAAAAGTTCTTTAATTCGCGTATTTTCTAATGTTTTCCTTAAAGATTTCACGAAAGTCTTTTATTTTAAGCACAAATTGTAACAAAACCAACACCATACCTGAACCGATATGGAACCTTTTCTGCCTAAAGAGAGTACAAAGGTAAAACGAAGCTATTTATAGCTCACAGTGGCGAATTTACATAAATTTATTTCTATGTGAGGTTAATTATTTTATTACTATTATTTCTTTCATTCATCGCATTTTATTTCATTTCCATAATCTAACCGACAAGTATCCAATATCAAACACTATTTACTGTAAAACAAGAGTTGCCTAAAATAACTATTTATCACCGATTCTATGCAGGGCTTGCCTTAGTAATCCAGTTTCGTCTACAGGTGATCTAAAATACACACTTAGCTGCAATTATCCATCCGCATATTTGCACATAATTCGTACTCACAGATCCAAAGGGAAAGCGAATGATTCGCTAGGAATTAAACTCACACGAGGCGAGTAAATCACAACCGGTTTCAATTCTGAGACCGCTCGAGCGGGGCAATTCGCTTAATGTTAGCGAAGTGAATATTTGCTTATTATTAGCACAATTGGATCTAATCTTTCATGTGGATCACCCATCGCTTTATTTGAATGTTGACTCGGAGAGGGAAAAGAGCTTTTTTTCTCCTGATTTCTCGGCATTTTTTTCTGGTAACAGGAATAGTACTTTATGAAACATCATGTCTATCATTCTCTTCCATATTCACTACTAGCTTATTACACGGCGTTGCCCGGTACTGGATTATGCTTCACCTATTTCATGCTAAAATGAAGTAGGTGAGCCTTAAATTGATAATTCATTGTTACGCAATCTTTGTTGGGAAACACTCATATTTGAATGTGTTAAATTTTATCTATTTGTACGCTTAAAGGCTTAACTCTATTACTCTATTTTTTCAAAATAGAAAGAAAATGGTCATTTTGTGACAAAAAAATTGAATTTTGAACTTTTTGCATATTTTTTTAAATTTCAAAACTCCACCTGTGTAAATTCTAATGCACCAAGGAGCCTCTGTGCCAAGTTTGTTGAAAATCCGACGAAAATTTGTATAAGGAACAAACATACAAAAATATAAATCTGTGGCTTGGTTCTAAAAGGGCCTAAGTCAAAAATGTTAGTTTCGAGAAAAAGGCGATGAAAGACATTTGAGATTTTTTAGAATGCTATAACTTTCTTATATTAGGATTCCCATTATTATTTTTTGGTATTTGTTTATTGTTAGTGTAAAGAAACATTATTTAATCATATGATTTTTTTTATATATTATATAAATTATATATTATATATATAAATGTATAATATATACAGGGTGTCCACTCCAATCGTGGACCAATAGCTAATTTCTAAACCGTTAGAGATAAGCATATAGTTTATTTAGGAAAAAATCTCCAAATTACGAAAGGAATTTTGGGTCTATTCAATGTTTTTCAAAAAATAAAATTTTGAAAGAGTTACGAAATTTAAATTTTTATACAGCCCCCCAGTCTTATCAATCATATTTAGTAAAACATACTTGACACTGTAACGTTTAAAACTAAAAAAAAATCACTCTTCTACCACAAAAATTAACCGAGTTATGACGTTTTGAAAAATCAAGATTTTGTATTATTTCATGACGTCATCGAGCGATCGCTTAAGGGACCGTATGCGAAATCCTTCAAAATCTTGATTTTTCAAAACGTCATAACTCGGTCAATTTTTGTGGTAGAAGAGTGATTTTTTTTTAGTTTTAAACGTTACAGTGTCAAGAATGTTTTACTAAATATGATTGATAGGACTGGGGGGCTGTATAAAAATTTAAATTTCGTAACTCTTTCAAAATTTGATTTTTTGAAAAACATTGAATAGACCCAAAATTCCTTTCGTAATTTGAAGATTTTTTCCTAAATAAACTATATGCTTATCTCTAACGGTTTAGAAATTAGCTATTGGTCTACGATTGGAGTGGACACCCTGTATAATAATTTATATAATATGTAATATACATATTACATATTATATAGACATTGGCCTTTGTAGAATTAGAGTTTTACTAAATTGGAAACTTTTGATGTAAATAACACAGAATGTGAAAAAATTGACATTGTCCCTTTTAGAACTAAGCCACAGAAATATACATACATCTTTTTTATATATAGATGTTTAAAAGCTTGCTACGAATTTCGAAATCGGTATTTCATTCATTTTTTGCTCTTGGGTTCGTTTAAAATTTCGTATGTAATCAAAAAGTCGATACCAATGTATCCAGTATTTAATAATGACAAAATGAGATGTTTGCTTGCTTGTATGTTTGTGCGTAACGGTAAGGCCTGAAAAAATGAAATCTGATATACGGACGTAACAGCTCATGACGATGATGTGTACAATGTACATCGTCGCTGGAGTTAGATTAATTTATCTGGAAAAGGTATAATGCTTTCTGTGGTTGAGTTTTTTATTCCCAATGCAGGTTCAGTTTTATTTCAATCAATGCGTGTGTCAACTCAACGGGAATGGTAGGTACATTTTTTAAAACATGTCATTTCAGATAAATGTATTTGGCAGCAAATATTTCTTCGAGTAAACGTTTATATACCCTCCCCCCTTCCTTGTAGCTTTATAAGTTTTATATGTTCAAAACTAATACTCATTTTCAACTGACAAGGGTTACAAGAATCCCAAAGAAGTTTTTACAATTGAGAATTACATAAGTCAAACAATAATATTCAGAATACTATACAAGCTTTATTCATAAGAGTACATCTTATTTTGCAGCGTTTGTTTATACATTGAAATAAAAAAAAGCTAAAAACTTGTAAAGATCCGACAGAGCTACCAAGGTCTCGAAAGAAAGTTTCAGAACATTATCGAGTTCACATTAACATATGAGTCGGATTAGCATTCGGAAAAATACACGAACTGATTCGGAATTGTAATATTCCAAAGGCAACAATAGTATCGTTATCTATTGTTGTCTTTGCAGTTTCTATAAAGAAACATAACGTGGAACGCACACACATTTTAATGTTTGAAGTAATGGAAAATTAGGTGATTAAACTTCGAGATACGTACGTACATTGTATGCTCATTCGATACTCTTTTGGCAAAAGGAGTACAGCAAATATATCTTAGTTAAGAAAAACTAAAATGCAAAATGGTTTCTAATTAAATCTCTTTTCTCAGTAGACGTTGTGATTTTGCAAAAATAAGGTCAAAAATAGAAACTTTCTTTTGTTAATCCATTCACATCAAAACCAAGTTATTTGTAAAATTTTTGTATGCAATCCACGCAGAAGGAAATCTTGTTTTAATTAAAACTATTTGGTAAATCCAGAAATTTGATTTGCACTTATTTGTTAAATTAGCGTTTGTTTATTATTTTTTAACATTGCTGTCATGCTTCTTACAGCAAAAAACTAAAAACGTATTTTTAAAGTATACAGTATTTTATAGTACTTTAATTTAAAAATTATTTTTATTAATATAGATTTTTGGAGAAATAATTTGAAGTGCGATTGTAAGAGATGTTATTTATTTTTAAATTTATTCGTTCGTTTCAAATATCAGGATTTTTTTTAAATTAATTGAAAAGTCAAACATTAACTTTTTAAAAATAAAATTGAGTACATAGAAGTAAAGCATTGTTGTAATTACTACGCACAGTATCACACTACTTTAATCGTTAAAAATCTCTATTCTCACTTAATCACCGGGCCCTTCCATCGCGAAATTCTTCGAAACAAGTCCGTTATAAGTTATCCGTCCGTCATTGGAGCTGCCGGAAAAGTTAGCGCTCCGTGAAAAGGCTCCGTTATGGACTTTCGCCGTCTTCCGCCATTTTTCTCGTTCCAAATAACTGCGGAAATTCGGCAGCCAGTAACGCGGAGCGACAGGCAGTAAAGAAAGTTGATAAAACAACAAGAACTTGTGGTTGAAAATTTTCGCTAATAAAATGTTTTCACTGAGGTTAGAGACTCTTATCTTCGAGAGTTATTTTTGGATTCTTTAGCATGGGCGGGGAGCGGTCGCAAATTTAAATTTTTGCGGTGGAGGGAAATTCCATTGCTCTTAGTTTTGGAATGTGTATCCTTCGAGAAATCTATGCCGTTGAATTCATATTTGAAATTTTGTTTTTCAACCGTATTTGAAATGCAAGAACGTTTGCAAAATTTTTGCTCAGTTAATATTTCTTGGGTCTGCCTATACATTTAATGTCGTCAATTGTGAGGTAAAAAGACTGTAGGTTTAAACGACTAAGTATTTCAACATTATACCGTAAAGTCGGGTTACTTGGACCCTAGGGGGTTACTTGAGCCCATTACAGTAAAATGATAAAATCTAGGTTTGGTACTTACTAGTTGAAGACTTGCACGTAGTTCCTCGTTTCTCCGCAAGGTAGAAGCACTCTGCAATATCTAACGCTAGTACCAAACCCAGATTTTATCATTTTACTGTGGGCTCAAGTAACCTCCTTGTGGATCCAAGTAACCCGACTTTACGGTACTGGATATTCCTAAGGAAACTGACTTTTTTGAAAATGACTTAATAGGAGATCAGCGACAAATATTTTATTTATTCTTGCAGATTAATAAGCATGCAAAGTCAGATTTTTGGGTGTTGCAACGCAGAGCCCATAGTTTCAAACATATTACCAGCCCTATTTTAATAATGTAACATACATGCAAGAATTTTTCTCAAACCCATAAGAAATTTCTTGTTTGCTATGACTTCCCTCCCTAAAGAAAGTTCTGGTTGTTCTAATGGTGCCATGACTTATTTTTTAACTGCACAAAATAATGAATTCATCAGTTATATTATCTGTTTCATCATGTTTTAAACCAACGGGTTTCTGTAAAATTATTAGGAAATGATAGTTGAATTTAATTATTTTCGTTGCTGTAAACTCAAAAGAAAATTGCATTTCATTATTTGGTAAAAAGCTAAATGGTTTTTAGATTTGAATACGCGAGTGCTTATAGTGCAACTAACGACATAGTTTTAATACCTGGGCTCTTGTAGAGGATCATATTTCCAATAACATATATAACGCGAGTTTCTCATGTTATCGGACTACAACTTTTTTGCGTGACATTGACGAAATACTGATAAATGGTATTACTTTGTTTTGGTTCAAATCTTCATTTGCTAAGCTGTTTTTTGATGTAAATGGCACCTTTTTTTCATACACAACATTTTTCCCCCACAACTATTCTCACGAAGTATACTACTTTTTTTGCACACCATATGGCCGGCTGACACGCAACAACACGATCACTTTACATGGAAAGCACACAAAAACATAGTCGGCAGCAATAAACGATACCTCAATTAGTTTACTTTTCGATATAAGAATGATATTCATGGTAAAAAAACAGAAAACAAGTGGATATCAGTAACATTTATGAAGTTTAACGTCATTACGTTTTTGAGTTTCAATACTGAAAAGTCTGAAATACTGACAGTCAAAAGGATATTATCCTTTTGACTTATTCAGCTAAACTACGCATTTGAAATTAACATCGTTGCACGCTGTTTGATACGGCTCAAAACGCTTTTTATTATTCTTCCCTTATTATCTTACCTAACGCCCCTATTTTAGTAAGATCAGAGAAGACCTGACGTGTGCGTAAATGCGCGGAAGGTTTTACCTAGGAATTTACTATACTCTCGTACTTTGTATTAATATAAACATTATTTAGTTTACATATCTATTAATGGGTATTTCTTTTATCCCTATTTTGAGTAGACATGCAAAAAATACATTTCACATGTTTGCACTTTAAAATGAAAAACATGATCTTTATATACAGCAATGAGTAACCGCCTCTAAGCAAAGGCTAAGGCAGAAACATGCAATACACCGAAATTCGACCATTTCGATCCATGTACAGCTGTTTCGAGCTTATTCTGCTCTCATCAGCATGGAATACGAAAGTAGTCGAGTTGGAGGCAAAAATCCTCTCATATAGTAAAGAGAGCCAAAAAAACTGGTAGCTAATGCAAAATTCTCTTATATAGCAAAGAGAGACAAAAAAACTGGTAGTTAATGTAAAATTAGAATACCATTTACAATAGCTACCAGTTTTTTTGGCTCTCTTGGCTATATAAGAGGATTTTTGCCTCCAACTCGGCTACTTTCGTATTCCATGCTGATGAGAGCAGAATAAGCTCGAAACAGCTGAACATGGATCGAAATGGTCGAGTTAGCGGTGTGTTGCATGATCTTTATAATCCGTTTAATATTTTATTCTCTTTTCTTATAACAAGGGAACAGGAATTTGAAAAAAAAAAGATAAAAATGATTTTTAAAAAATATCTTGGAGCGATGTGAAAGAAATACAGGAGTAACGAAAAATGTCGCTAAAATCTTAAAACATCTGAATGAATTTGGTCTATTTTAGTCATGTTTGTGTGTAACGAAAAAAAAAACAGTGGCGTAGCGAGACATTTCTCAAGGGGATATCCTATAAGCTAAGAAAAACAAAATCTAGTACTTAGAATTCTATTTTTACTTTATATTCCATTTTTTTCTAGGAAATAAGTTAGTATGTCATTATTTCGGTTTTAATTTAGTATATTTATGAAGTATTAAAACTTTCTTCTCGTAGAGAAAAATTTCTCAAGAGGGCTATTCACCAAGCTAAGAAAAACAAAATATAATGCTTTTAACTCTATTTTTACTTTATAACTCTGAAGAAAATAGTTTAGTATTTCGGTTCTAAACTAGTATAGTTATGAAGTATTGAAAATTTAAGGATGAATATAGCACAGAGTTATTTGGTGGTTGAATAAAAGAAGTAAACTTGAAATTCTTTAATCTGAATTTCGTGTTTTAAATGCACAAATTATGATTAATTCAACCGTTTATTTCAAAACCAGTCATTTCAAAACCAGTCTTGAAATTCTTTGATCAGTTTTTGGAATTCCATGCTATTTGTTACAGCTCCTGCAGAATGTGTGTGCGTTTTTTTTTTATTATTTTTTTATTTGCTGGGCATAGTATCAGCAATCAAATGCATAGAATTAGAGCTCTGTCTATCGAACTGTTTAAGAAGAAATTTGTTTTGTGATTATCTTTCGCTTCCTACAAATCTACACATGTCTATCGCATTTTTCTGTCCCGATTCAGTTCAAATTGTGCCAGGGAATATATGACACTTGCAAGTGTCTTTAAATTAGCTCCAATTATACTCCTATGAATTTCGTTAAAGTGATTCTTTCTTATATTAATAAACTTGTGCAAACATATTTTACATTTCCAGAGTATCACAGAAATTAACATTTTCCGTTCGAAGTTATGAAACTATGAAAACCTAGGTTAATAAACTTTAGTTCTTTGCTATGTTATAAATTATATATTTTCCATGGCTAAATTTTATACACATTTAAAACTTAAAATACTTGACAGCTGTGTGATTCATGAATTCAAAGTAGCATAAGTGTCTTCTAGAAATGAAAACTTCACTCAAGATTATCAATAATGGATAATGCATTTTGAAAATCTAGTAAAATTAATATCCAGTTCTTGAATAACAGTATAAAAAAGGATGAAGAAAAATTGATTTTTCAGAAAGCAAATAGAAATTTAATTCGGACAGAGTATGTTTGTTTTTTTTTAGTTTGATTCGTATGTGTAAAAGATGATCTTGCTATATAGCATTGACGCTCCCGGAACCGATATTTAAGATGCTAGCTATATCCTGATGTGTAATTCTTGGGTCTTCCCTCACTAAAAACCGCATTTTTTGAACATTTTCTTCAATAGTGCTCGGACGTCCGCTTCTGACGCCATCTTCTAATTATCTTTCCCCATGCTTAACCCTACAGTGCATGATTTTTTTTCTTCGAAAGAACTATATATATTTTTAAATGTAATAAGAAGACATTGGAAAAGAGTTTTAAATGTTTTATTTTGAAGATAGATGGTTACATTTGCTTTAAAGATACCTAATACTTGCTTTTTATGCTTGAGTTGCCTTTTGCCTGGTCATAAGGAAAAATAGTCCATGTATCCAGTTGGCAACGCAATTGGCAGTGTAAGGTTAAATTCGTTGAACTAGTTAACCCTTTATGCCCCGACGGGACATAGAAGTACCGATTATATTAATTTAGTATTGAATCCTAAATGGCTGGAATCATGCTGGTACTTGAAAGTACCACTCCTTGTACTTTGCTGAGAGGTCGACAGATGGTACCTGCGATCGGAAACAGATTTCCTAGGGGCTTTAAGGCGTAGGGAGCCTTATACCCTACTGATTGTCAAAATTTGTCTGTGCGTTATATATGCTGTTTTATATTTTCCACTAAAAAAAATAAAAAAATATACAAAAAGTCATTGCTAAATTAATTTGACAAACAAAATGTTAAATACCGTAGCACGTAAAGGAGAAATACTCGTATATGGGGAGGCGGAAGATAGGCTTTGGAAACACTACGCAACAGTCAAATCTTTAAAAAAATTGTCAAAAATATGTTGAGCCACAATACTAAACCCTACGCACTTGCAAATTGAAGTGAAGTGAAGCGTACCATTGTATCGAGCAAATGACGTCATAACACCATATAAAATGTTCCACGTGCAGTTCACTTGGTAGTTCACCTTGCAGTTCGGCTGTTGCTAGCCGCTTATGTCTCTAGTCATGTAGTTTTGTTTTAACTCGTGTTTTAACCTCATTTATGTCCTTACAGTTCACGTATTTTCAATAAATATGTTTTTATCATTCACCATCCTAGTCCACTGCCTCTGCTTCTTACACTTGGATACACTACAAAATCATGGCTCGCCAAGCTTCTCTGTGCAACTCCATCGTCGGAATACGGGAGCGCTGTGTTCATAAGAAGGAAGACCCCACGTAAAAATTATACTGTTCATGTCATAACGTGTAGCTATCTGCCATAGATTAAAGAAGGTTGAAACTATAGATGGCCACTGAAAGTACATTTTTAACTCATATATTTCTATGATAGTCTAAAAACGTTTTAACCACCTACGTATATGTGTCTGAGCTAAGTCGACTTTCACCTTAATGGAGCTTTGTAAAAAAAGGAAGCCGTATCGTTTCTTTAAATCGGTAGAGTAGAGTACGCAGGCTCGAATAACCTGGTGGTACAAAAAATCAACAAACCAATCAGTTGTTGTTATGCTCTAAAAGCCTCCTATAAACTAATAGTTTGCATGCAATGAGTTACCGCCCACAAGCCAGGGATAAGGCAGCCATACCATGGTTTGCGGATGTTCGCTGGTGATGGTAAATTTATTTTATCTACCAGTTTGAAGGCAATCTTGGCTACAACAAGAGGATATTTGCCTTCAGCTCGATCATTGGCTATTCCCGACTGAGGAGTTCAAAATAAGGAAGAAATCGGTCTCAGGATGTCAATGGTCGAGCTGTGAGTGTATTTGCTTCAGTTCTAATGGTTTGCATATTTTAGTAGTAATTTAATAGCTAATTGGTTTAGTTTTTGTTTTGATTTCCAAAAACTGCGGCAACGACAACAAAGAAAAAATAACAGTTTCGATTAAAAAATGTGCTTTTACTCTCCTTTGGCAACCAGAAAAAAATCCTGCTTAGGATGTTTTGAACCGGATAAAGTTGGGCAAAATTTATCTGTCGAATCCCTTGTCCAATTAAAGGGGCAAGTGGATAAAGGTGATAAAGTTTTGCATAGCAAATTCAGTGTATTAGCTTCAAAACCCCTATAAAAAGCTGCTTAATCCTTTAACTGTCAAGTTTTTTTTCATGATTTGGCTGCACAAACTGTCAAATTTTTTATTGCAAAAATCAAATGTTTAGTACAAAATAAAATATACTTAGTTGTTAAAAATTGATATTTTGAAGCACATGGGTAAAATATTTAAAGTTTTGTAGCACATTTGCTTGAGGCGGCTGCCACTCAACATGGCAGTTGTAAAGTTCGCTTTTAATGAAGCATTATTTTCTAAAAATGAAAAAATATTAATTATTTTCTAAAAAATAAATAAATGAAATAAAATTAAATAAATAAAAATGAATACGCTTCAGTAATTCAGTCTTGTGTGGTATAACTGGAAACACTTTTCCGAGCACAAACCCGAGAAACAGTCGGGTTTGACAAAGAGATGAAGCCGAAATAAACGTCTCCCGATATATATTCGGGTATAACAATACGATGCACTCAAAAAAAAAATATATATATTTATACCCCGAGTAATACTCGGGCGTTACATTTTCGAACACCAGTGCTGTGCCCGAGATTATCTCGGGCATGACAGTTAAAAGGTTGAACCATGTAGGCATACTTGATCTGATGCCTCTAAATCAAGTACAATAACTCTTCAGATGCTTTGCCGTCCAAAACTACAAGAAGCATTGTATTTATGTTACACAAATTAGTTCATTTAAAGGGGCAAGTGAATAAAGGTTATATGTGATATTTTTTTTCTAGAAAAAGCTTTTAAAAAAATGCTGTGTTATATTTTGTAAGGAATTTTTTCTCAATGGGTAAAACATGGTCATATTCTTAGTCATCAACATTTCTGTGAATAAAGGGACTTGATACTAATGGACTTATCACCTTCGTCCATGGTAAAAAGCAAGTTTCAAAAATTGTCACATATCACCCTTTTCCACTTGCCCTTTCAATTTTTTAAAACCATTTTTACAGAACACTTTTTAACTTTTCCACTTTTTCACTTAAAAAAAATAAATAAATAAACAAAAAATAAAGATACCCGAACAATATGGAGTCATAAAAAAACTAACAACAGACGTCCGGAGTATGCTTTCTCCATAAAAAGGCATCCATTCGCTGCACCCCCATGTAACCAGTTGTTGTGATGCTCCAGAAGAGGCATCTCCCGCCAGAAATACATCTCTATCAGTTTGTGTCCTTCCCCCAAAACTCATTTCCTCGCTCCGAGGAATAGGTCCCATATTCTTCCTCCAGTACCATCACTCAAGAGTACCGCTGCATTGTACAGAAGCGGGGACTGAGCACTTTTATTACCTGTGAGAACATTAAGATAAGAGAGCGACGCGGCTCGAAAAGTGCGGGAACTTTTGGCGCGCTTTTGCACCTAGGACGCGCCGGCTGCAGAAATGAAATAGATTTTTCAAAGGAACTATTTAACTCCTTCCGAGATAACTGGAGGAGTGAGGTACAGGTGGAGATGGTGCCTTTTCGGGCGAGAATACGTGTTGTCTCCGCATTGATGTTGCTTTTTGGGGTGCATCGTTGGTATGAATATTACTTTTGAATGAGAAAAAGTGTTTCCGTGCTTTTTATGTCGCTCATCAGAATTGAACTGGAAACGAGACGTCAGCTGTACTCTTTCTGATCAAGATTTTCAAAAGAATTGCATTATGAAGCTAACTTTTTTTTTTTTTACAGCGAAGTAGGCAATAAATCGGCTTAAATCACTCTAGTGCGATGGGAAAAACGAAATAAATAATTTACTACTTAAAACAAACACTGCCCATCCGTGAAAACCACGCCTAGCACTCGCTAACCATTCCACTTAAAAATGGGTGATGGGTTATGAGTGGGAACTTTCCGAAGTTTTCAATTCAAAACTTGCATTTGCAGTCCTTTTAACACATTGAACTAAACTGTATTTTAAACTAGCATCGTTCTACGTTGTTTGATACGGCTTAAAATGCTTCTTATTACTTTTCTCTTTATTGGTATATTACCTATCACCCCTATTTTAGTAAGATCAGGGAGTACCTGACGCATGTGTAAATACGCGGAAGGTTTTACCTAAGAAAATCACAGTATTAATGTGTGACGGCTTCTTCCAGCAATGAAAGCTGTTATTCTATCTGGCATACTGTCAGCTTAACCCTTTCAAGTGCATGGCCATATGTGTCCAAATATTTTATTTTATATATTATCATGTACAAATAATTTATAAATTAATTTTTTTCCATGTTATTGAGGCATCGAAATCTTAATGTTAGTTAAAAAAAAAAAGTACGGTAATTTGACTTCAAAAACATCGCAAATTAAATACATCTGCATTCATATTGCAAACCGTCTACTTTTATCTAACGTAAGATTGCTTTTTTACTTTTTGATTAAAGATTAAGTAATATCGTTACATATCTAAATATTTTTGAGTAAAAGAAGATAACAATTAAAATCTAAATATAACTATACTATTGAGTCTTCAATGGACTATCTGGACACATAAATCCCAATCATTTACACAAAAATGTACAATCTACTGCACTGCATTTCACAACACTTTACAAACTTGTGATTTACATTAAGAACTATATTTCTGTTTAACGTTTCTATTTAAAAAGTAACTGCTTCCAACCGCTCTTAGAGCTATTTATGGAAGTATCAGGCATGAATTTAAAAGTTTAGAAAGCGAGCTTCAGTGCGCACAGCAAAACCTCGTTAATACTATTGAATCATTTCACAAAAAGCAACAAACTGGAATTTAAAACTACAAAATCTTGATGGCCACTGCTGAGTCAATCCAGAAATAAGCCGCAATGTGATAGTTAATTCCGTTACCAGGAGCGTCCCGATGGGAGGTCACTGTGACCTCCCAATAATTTAAGTATTCGGCTCATTTTGCTGACGATTTGGCAATTTAAAGGCAATTAGTCCGTGGGACAGTAAGCCATATCGTTTAGTTTGGAAGAAATAATTTTGGCACACGAGAAAACAACGGAAGTGTACGAAAAAAATGTTTAGTGTGAAGAATATTAAAAGTTCTGGAATAAAACGCTGCTCTCAAGTACAAAAAAGTGCCATTAAATAACGAACTATTTCACAAACGCGTAGGTAATTACACCGAATTTTCTTCCGATGAACCAATAGGAGGCGCCGAAAACGTAAACAAACTTTCGATCGTAATACGCAGTGTTTATTTTATGTAGCTTCTCTAAGTGCAAGAGCAAAGCGTTGTGTATTAACTGTTTTGGTTTGTCATATGCAGAAATATTTGTTTTATTCTTCGAACTTTGTTACTAAAACGAATTTTTGTTCTAATAGAATGTCAAATTTAATAATAATTTGGCATCACAGCGTCGTTTTCTAACGTTTGGCAACAAATATTTACACCGTTATGTCTGAGTCATGTGCACTGCGTCGTTTGTGTTTTTTCGTTTGGTTTTTAAAATGCTATCGTGTTTTTCAACATACATCATTGGATCAAGATTCATTCTTATCACATTATTTTCTAAATATTCTCAAAAATGTGTTGAACTGTGCTGCGGAACTTACATCGCAGAAAGCAGAAGTATCAACTCCGTCACAGAACATCACAGTAATCACGGCATTTAAAACCGATTTGAATCAACTCAAGATATTTTCTGGAAACACGATCCTCTTTCATTCTTCTAAAAGTCTTGAAAAATGAGTATGTGCTACAAGTTTTATTATTTTCATATTTAATTTCGTTCACACAGGTTAGTATTCACTTACTTTTCAAACGATTTACTGCAAAAAGACCCCCGAGTAGAACTGAGTATAAACGGGGGCTAAGCACATTACAATTCAAGCCAAAACTTTTCCCAAATATCAAAGAACCTGCTTCGAATAAATTTCCGAAATGATAACTAATATTTGAGAGCAAGCAGCTGCCATAGAGCAGAGGAATTGACTTGATTTTTCCCTCAAGGACTCAACATCCTATTTTGTGTTCATCGAGAAACCGTAACAAATGTATTTATCCTGTAGAAGATTTACAATGAACAGAAATTTACTTCTTTTAATATTTCCGTTTTTAATATTCAGTGTTAATAAAAACCTTTTCTATAGAATCTTATCATAAAACCTTACAGGAATAAAACTAAGCATACATTTTTTGAGAAATTGTTGTTTTTCAAACTGTAATAATAATTTTGTTTTCAGCATCTTTTTTTAATAAGGTAGTATTTAGTTGTACTTTATAAACACAGTTTTTCACATTTTCTGCCTTACAAACTGAATAGAAAATCAATGATCCATATTTCTGATATACAAGACGAGTTATCCAAAAAAAAAAAGAAAGAAAAATTGCACCAACCATGGGTTTATTGAAGCTATAGTTTATTGAAGCTATAGAAAAAAGTTTTCTGCGAAACTTTGTTTCATAATGAAGGAGCAACTGGTCAACTTTTTATTTCCGCGCGGTTTTTGTGATGCAACTATTAGAGTTAGTTTTTCTGAAAGGTATTTGCACCAGGAGCACGAATTTGGATGTTGTCACCCCCAAAAATAGTGCAGGGGGCTACTAAAGTTACAACAAATGGATTCGCTAAAATTCCCATATCTTCATTATTTCTTGATTTATAACCGGTTTTGAAACCTTAAAATGCTTAATACTACCTTATAAAAATTTGAGGCATAAAAGTCTCAATTCAAATTGTTGACACGTGTTTCTAAGCTATTAAGAGCTCTTTTTCAATGTAAAAGATGAGAGTTCATGAACGTAAAGTCTGCCGGCTAAGGATGTTTTTTTCATTGAATAGGGGCTCCTTTTAATTAATTCGGTCATTTGGCCAATCGGGGGGTGGGGGGGGGGTGGGAGGTCCCCCCTCCCAAGTTTTGAAACAAAATGTGAATGCAAATTTGTGTGTATTTACCTTTTTCACAATATGTATTGAATTTGTCCCTTTGCCTTGACCCATCGTTTAGATGGGGGTTAAACTGCCCCCCGTCCACCTCATTTCTTTGAAAAATTTTGTTGTCTTTTGTCGCTCCCACTTATATGTAAAAAACATTTTTACGTATAAGTGTGTTCTTTGTTGTTTTCCTATCAAATTTACTTTGAGTATACAAAATTTTATCCCCTTCTCTATACTTTTTTGAATAGGGGCGTGCACAAAGGAGGTGAATACACCTGTTAGTCTAGAAAAAAGCTTTTTATTTTCGAGCTTTAAATTTTTCTGTCATTTTGTAAAAAAAATCGGTTGGGAATATACACCCTGATGTTAATAAAGCAAGCCTAAAATTGAAAATCGTTAAATAAGGAGGGAAGTATGTGCAGGGGGTAAAAATTAAGGTGGGGGAGGGCAGCCATTTTTGGCCAGACCAAAATTTCTGTACACACTCCTGCAGCTCCTGATAAAAATTTGGAAAAAAGGGCCTGTCCATCCCCCCCCCCCCTTCGGTGGAAAAAAATTGATTCTAGTATTCAGCGTAAAATAAAATTGTCGACCATGTTTCGTCCGTTATTGTATGAAATTCATCCTCTAAATTACCGTCCATAATGAATTTTACAACTCATCAAACCCGTATTTACCGCAGCAACACCATTGCTTTTACGTGGAAAATCGAGTAGACGAGATTAAAGCGGAGCTCATGTTTACATTTTCCTTGTCTATGATTGGTTCGAGTTGCTGGACGATGCAACGATAAAAGAAGCATGTTCCTTCGCAAAGATGATACAGTTCCTCATTTAATTTCAATTTTCGAACTTAACTGCAGCAGTTAGTTCCAGAACTTTTTTTCTCGTAATTACTAAGCATAATTTTACGAAAAAGTGGTATTTTCTTTCGTGCCAGAATTTTTACTGCGAAACTTGATTTCTAGCAACAATTCTGGAGCTGAACCACGGACTAAATATTGCAGCATTGAGATTTGTTTTTTGAATTGTCTTTTTTTAATGTTTTTTCTCACTAAACGTTATACATGTAAGACATGTGTGTATAATTGTATTTTATCTTTTGGTAAAATTGGAACTTCAGTCGGCAAATTGATAATTTTTCCCCATCTCAAAAATTTTAGTTCGGAGCGCCCCCGTCCGTTTCATTAATATCTGCAGAGCTGTTTCTTTTCTAGTTGCAAATTGTCGTCAAATAATAGGCTCGTTGTGAAAGAAAATCAAAATTGCTGAGCGCGCAAAGCTTGCCGGATAGAAAAGATAACGCAGCATAATGACCAACGAAGTGTCACAAACAGTACAAATTCCTCGTTTAAACAGTTGACCTGTCAAATCACAACAACGCATCCGATGACGTCAGACTAATGGTGATTGATGATAGGCAGAGAAGCGTGCTAACGTTATTTATTGTCGAAGGACAGCAGTCATTCGCTGTGCAATTAGGATCCAGGGTACGATTGGATATCACGTCGAATGAGTTATTATGGTTTTCTGTGGAAGCATTTATCACGCTTAATACTGAATTGCTTCTATTAGAATCAAAGAAATTTTATATCCGTTTAAACATTTGGTAAAGAAATTTCTATTGTCTACCACAAAACTGGAAAAACAATTTACTAAAGAAGCATATTTTTTTTATTTTCTTCAAGTTAGAATTGATAAGGCTCTTGAAATGTAATTTTTTTTTCTCAAATAAAACAGTTATCTTGTTGTAGAACAGTGTAGTAATAGATATACGGATAAAGATATACGGAGGAAAACAAGTGCCTTCATTTGGGACATCAGTGGGAAGGGGGATCAATTGCCCTCCCCCCTCCTCTCCGTAACTTTGTATCAATTCAATGTATTTACATATAAATAAACACGTTTTTTGTTGTTTTTTTTTGTTATTATTCAAATTGAGTACATACCATTAACCCCCATTTGGAAAATTCAAAATGAAAGGCCTGATGAAAACACTATACAGCGTAGATTAACCAGTGAACAAACATCTCCCAGGGACGTATTTTTCAGTAGGCTTTAGGAGTACTTTTCTTAGACAACTTGCCTGTAATAACTTCCTTCCAGACCCTTAAAGAAGTAAACGACTGAAACATGGATGAGTTTATTCACTGAAATGATGGATTTTTTCCCCTTTAACCCTTTAAGCGGTTTGCCCGTACGGTGTACGTGCTACCCGAAATTGGCCTCATCTGGTTTGCCCGTACGGCGTACGGGCATCGATATTTTCAGATTTCCTTTTCTGGTTTTCTCGAACTGTTCGGAAAATTGTAAACCTCAAAATTCACAGTAAGTGTGAGAGAAATTTTTGCATAATTTGTAAACCATTCATTACTGCATGCAGAATGTACTTGAAAAAAGCAAATATTTCGGGATTTTGTGACCGAAATTGTAAAATAAAAAATGTTGTAAAAGCATTAAAACGAAAGAAAAATTTGAAAATTCTTTATATTCTTATTCTGTTAAGTATGGTACTTAACTATATGCAATAAAAAAATATGCCTTTTTTGGAAGCATTTCTGGTAAAATAATTGACCGCTTAAAGGGTTAAACACACCAAAAAACGTTTTGCAAATCTGCAGAAGTTATCTAAGTTTTTGAATACTAATCATGCATTTTTTTTAAATCCATTAAATTGCTTCATTATCAGGTGGCAAATGCTACAGTCTTTAATAATTTCATGATTTTTTTTAATGAAATAGTGCTTAATTTTTCATTCTTTACGTTATAGGGTGAATATCAGGAAAAGTGCCAACTTGACCATGGAAATTTTCAATTTTTAAAGATACTCAGAAAATAAAATTAATAGGGTATTTCAAATACACATTAGTAACAATTTTTTTAAAAAATTAGGGGCATGGTCAAGGTGAACATTTACCCCTATTTTTTTTGGGGGGGGGGTTGTCTTTGAGTGTTACCGACATGATGAGAATGCTACCGATCTGACAAATATTACAGATTCTACACACTTCTAGTGCACAAAAATAAACACATTCACTCACTACCTTTTATGTTTAAAAAGAAAATAATTCTTACTTAGAATATAATAATTCTTACAGCCTGAACGCTTTTTTGTATCATAAATAAAGTTAGAGACCAATTAAAAGTTAGTTAAAAATTAAATTAGTGCGACAAAGTTTTTTTTTTAAACAGATAAATAGGTTAATAGTTAAAAAATCAAAATAAAATAAAATTCTTAATACAATCTTAAAAAATGAACTTAATCCAAGACAGAGTTTGGCCGGGGGGGGGCAGGGATTTGCACTAAACTGTTCGTAAGTTTTCCATTTTAAAGCAAAATTATATTTTTGGGTGCAGTAGCAACGAACGAAGGTCTGAATATTGATGTAATAGAAAAGAGGGTGAAGACGGCAAAAATTTTGTTTAAAAACTCAAATTTTGCGGAAAAATTAATGTTTTTGAAGCACTTAAAAAAACAATAAATAAACTGCTTCCAATAATGAAAAATTTGGCGATGCACTTGAAATTATCTTTTTTCTTTAAAACTCAACACAAAACACGAAGCGATTGCGAAAAAACATCGGTAATGCACGCATCCGTTTCGTAACAAATATCTTCTACTTCGGCGCTGCCGACATGACCGCTGCCGACATGACAAATTTCCCGCAATATGATAACTGATCATCCTTAATTAAAGATTTGAAAATAAAAACGCCTTATTATGCCCATGACGGTAGGTTTCTTTTCCAGTATGCAAAAATAGATTGAAAAATTAATTTATTTTGTGTCTTAATTTCCGCTGCCGACATGACACTTCATTTGGTAGAAACAGAAAAGTCAAAATTGAAAAAATCTTACCCGTAATTCAATGCAGCCGAAGTGAAAATTTTCTATCGGAAACATCACATATTAGAGCTTCACCCAGCGTAATTTTTGGCGCCAAAAAATGTTTTGTCTAGATTTTATCATTACGGAAGTTGGCTCCCTCGTCAAGTTATGAAAACTAGTGACAAGCAGAAATTGCTTTCTTTTTATCGATCTAAATTCATTTTATCTTTAACACAAGAGTTAATCTTCATAGATGAACATAAAACACGTTATTTCCACACGTATTTGTTTCTGCTGCGATGTTTTATAATCCACAGGATATTTTTGAACTTTCCTATTCGAATGTGTGACGCGCTGCCGACATGACATTGAGGCAATAAAAAGAGTTCTATTGTCACAAATTAAAGCAAAACCTGAAAATTTTGTCATGGATTGTATGTGCGACGCAGTTTACTGTATGAGAAAAGAAAAATCTTTGGTTTTTATTTGGATGTGCTCGAGAAATTCATTTGTGACTTAAAGTAGCACTTTTCCTGATATTCACCCTATAACGTTCTTTTGGAAAATTAATTTTTCCTTTCTCTCGTATTGCCATCGGGAAATTGACGACATGCATTTTGGGGGGAAGTGGGACAATGATGGGAGTTCGGAATTCGAGACTTTCTCTCTAAAGTACTTGCTACGTTTTGGCTATTGAAAATAGGCCTACAGAAAGTGTAAAAGAAATCATTTGATCGTTTAACCTTTAACTGTACATTTGACTTAGTCAGACTTATCAATTATCATTTGGACTCATAAACAAGCGATATATTACAAATATAACACACATTATAATTTACTTTGCTGCAGTTGTGATTTTCTAGAAGTGAATGAGAGAGAATGCAGGTACTTTTTTTTTTAATTTTATTTCGTACATTTTTTACATACTATTTTTTAACATTCATTTCTTGTATTTTATTTCGAAAATCTCTTTCTGCAATCACTTGGAAGGAAAACGAATTTTATTGTGCAACAAACATTATAATTTACTTCGCTGTGATTTTCTAGAAGCGAATGAGAGAGAATGCAGGTCCTTTTTTTTCTTGTGTTATTTTTTATATTTAAATTATTGGGCTCATATTTTTTAAAGTCATGTTTCATAAACTGTTTCTGAAAACAGAGTTAACATCTTTCAGAAAAGTACTGCATGGAATTATTGTTACGTATCTTTGCCAAACAACAACTATATGGATTGAAAGAAAAAATCAAACTTAAAGTGTTAACAGCTGTTGACAAACACATACAAATACTCTCACAGCTACGAAACGTACTGTCTGTTTTCGAACTCTGCGCCCGACAGTCCCGAACGCTTCCATTTGAAAAAGGGGTGATAGGTTAAGGAGACGCGCTTGCCGGTGCTCTCAGTTTTTATTCGCTTCTTATTTCCTGGTTGAATGTTACTTTGCATTTACCCCCTACTTTAGGAGAATCAGAAGAGACCTCAGGCATGCGCAAATGCAAGGAAGGCCGTACGGTAAAATATTACAGTATGATTTAGTTTATTTATTTGAATATAACTGAAGAAAATACTTCTTTTTAATGACATAAGCAATTCTATTTTGTAAAACTTACTGTTTTATCTGCTACTTTGAAACAAATTATTTTTAAAAATATTTCAGACTTTTCCTACCTTTAAAATGACCTACTTTCAAACAACCAAAAGTCAATAATAATGTGATCTCATATCCACTTTAATTCAATTACGCAACCCTAACAATGAAGTACCCCACCACTGCTATCTTCTATTCCAATATTTACTAAAGTAACAACATTAATGTAATTCACTTTAAATCTGTTTAAAAAGAATAACGATTTAATTACGTTATAAATTCTAAAGCAAGTAAACAGGCATCGCTTCAGCGACTAAGAATCGCATTAGCCACCATTGTTCGAACTTCCTCCCCCCCTCAAAAGTCCCAATTATTAATTCATCTCTTGAACCAGCTATTTCCCCATAATACATCCCCGGCTAATGAGATTAAACTGCGATAGCTAGAGTACTTGATGAGAAAAGACAACACTCCAATAGCAACATAATACAAAATCCTCTATGATCGGGGTTACAGCAGATAAGCCTCCAACTAATTTGGGAGCTTCTCTTTAACCGTAACTTTTCGACCACCCATTTAGGCATTAATAAAATTTAAATTAACCCTGCTATTTATACTTTACTTGGGCTTGAAAAAAGATTTTGTTTTAAAAATGGCTTTTTTTCCCCTTTCCAAAACTCAGTATTATTCTTTTAGGTGTTTTTGGAGGTATTAGTATTGAGCATTAGTCTTAAAGTCGTATCTGTTATTTCTCTTTTTATTTTTGAGGGTAAATGTTCAATAAATGTTAGCCTTTTTTTGTACCAATTTTCGTAATTTTGGTCCTAACTTTTGTCTTATTTAGATATTTAAAAATAGCGTGTCATATAGTAGCTGTTGCTCCATAAGTTTTAATCCAACCAATGCGCTTAGTGCAAAGTCATTTACTGTTACATTTCACAGAATGTTAAAATTGAACCTTTAAAGATAACACTAAATATTTTGGGTTTCGCTCCAAAACAAATTTTTGTATGTATGTATATATGTATGAATGAAAGATAACATTCACTTAAGCAAGCAATAGCAAAGAAAACTCACTCTACAAATATAAAAATACTATATTTAGTACTATTATTAATATTAAAGGCTAAACTATATAACATGATGATGTATTACAGGTGTTTCAGCTGGTTGTATGTAACTCTGAATTAAATATTATATTCACGTTCTTTGAAAATATACAAGTAATATATTGAATACTATTATTAATACTAAAGGTTAAACTATATTACATGATGATATATTACAACTGCATGCAAACTTAGCGTATATTCAATGGTTTTGAAAATCTTCTTTTTAGTTTAACTCTAAAAGAGTATTTTTTTCATTTTTTAAGCTATATTTAGAATTATTTCTTTGCAATGAAGAATCAGCTATATCAGTAACTCATTTAGCTTCTTCTTTTGCAATACTGAAGTTCTCCTTTGGGAATGCAGAGAGTTTTATTTTTACTTTTTCAATAGATATTTATGAGTGATTTATATTATTTTATTTATATTTATCACTGTTAGTTTTTGTATTTAATTGGTTTCTTATTTTTTTTTTCTTTTTGAACATTTATAGTGCAGCAGATATGTGACAAAAAATAGTGGAATTGTGCCTTTAATGATAGAAGCAAATAACTTGGGGTGCACATACTATATATATTAACGAGTAATTCTGGATACGCGGCCATCTGAGATTTCGAATATTTCAGTAATGGCGGACGTTCGAAATTCCGGCCTCTGAGTAACGTATTATATACTTCTTTGTTTCGTTATTCACAATGTTAATAAGAGTACGTTGCGAAAAAAATCACGGAATTTAATACCCTTCTATATTAAAGTTCTATTGCATTATTTTTTTTCTAACGAATTTTAACTTTAACCGCTAGGGGCGTTTCATAGTTCTTTTTTTATCGCCCAAAAATGCGCAGCTGGGCAATTCCACGGTAACTTACGTTACATTTCGACCAACTCTTATGCATTTAGTACCTCAGTACAGACAAATTTTGTTGTACAAATCTTGTATGAAAGCATTTTTTGAAAATGACAGTTGAAAGCAAAATTAAAATGCAAAAATATTCGATGCATTTAAATTTTACAAAATCTAGCAGTCAAAGATAAGGCAGTAACTTGCGTTACACAAAAAGGGAATGACATAATATGAAAATTGGTTCTGAGGCAAATTTCTGCTCTATTACAGCTGTTTTATTGTTTGAAGCATAATTTATCAGTTCCTTATAATGCTTAGGAATATATTTTCATTAATTTAAAAATTTATTTCAAAAATTGAAAATTATGGGAATTTTTAACTGGGTAACTTATGTTACAATAACTTACATTACAAAATTTACTTACAAGCATATCTTTATTACAAAAATTAATGAATGAAAATTACAGCTTAGTTTAGATCGAAACATTGAAAATTAACAATTATGAATTAAATTTACAGAAATTTAATATCAAACTCAATGAAAAATCAAAAATATTACATAACATAAGACTTAAATCTATACTGGCTGCTGCTATTAACAAGTTCAGGTAATTCAATTTTTCAAATCATTCTTTCTTTCTTATTATAAATTTCATCTGTCGTTACTGGCCATTTCTAATTGGTTCCAACAGCAGCCATTACTTATATTTTAAACTCGTTTTCTTCAATAATCGTCACAACTCAAGGATACATTGTATTTTCGTACTTTACTACACACCATTCACCAGCTTTTATCTCTGTTTTTTCTTCTTGTTCCTTAAAATACTTAACTAAACAAAACCCCTTAGTTTGTTAATTTCTAGTTCTTAAATGGTCATTGTCAATGTGCGGATCTTCAGAAAGTATTTTTGATAAATTTTGCTTTTTCTAACATATTTCAATACCATAAAGAGGGACTTATATTTAAAAATCTGTAATATCCACATGACTTTTCTCATACCCCTTCTACAGCGCATCTTTTCTGCAGAGTTTAGTGGCATTTTAATGCAGAATAAAATGTATTTCACCTGTAAGAGATAAAATATTTTCGTATTTGTTACTTCTAAAACATATTTGATAATTTTAAATCATAACAGAAGTCATTTTTGAATAATTTATAGTACATTACTCCTAAATATTCTGAATGCAGTGATATTGTTTAGAGAGAATTAATATCTCAAAAGCCAAAAAGAAACATATAATTTATAATTGAGGTGTATTGTAATCTTATTAACAAATAGAGACATTTTAAGAAATATGATTAATTTAAATTAAGTAAATACAGTACAAATTCAAAAGAATTCTTGAATAAATTACTCCTACTTACCTCATAGGTTTATTTCACAATTTACTTTCTTTATAAATACAAGTATTTAAGTTCTACTTGGGTAACTTACATTACCTGCATATGTTGGTAACTTAAGTTACACGTTTTGATTGTAGCACAAAAAATTAAATAGACAATATTTAAAAAAAAACTTTAACTATTTGCTTAACACACACTTATAAGATAGAAAATATAGCATTGTTAACATTGCATTGCCCTTTGTTTATGCACATCAGGAACTTTAACATGTTTTTGGTAACTTATGTTACATAGAACAGTGCATTTTTGAAGTTAACATAAATCACTTAATTTACGTGAAAACACTCGTTTAGCAATTTACAATATTGAATTAAAGTGTAATAATCAATATTCTTCCTTTAAAACAGTTATCTAAAGAAAAAAATTGAAACTTACCAACGTTGAAAGATTGACCATTTGCTTTGCCAAAAGTTAAATATTCCATTTTCAACTTCAAAGTGTTGCCAAAACTAAATATACTACATTCTTGACAAAAAATTAGTATAAATAATAAACTTCTAACATTTTTAAACCGAAAAATATGTAAAACAGACGCATTGCTGTAATTTGATTTTTCCAACGCTTTTCCACACTTCCATGGAATTGCCCAGCAGATATATGACCAAATTGATGGAATTGTGCCTTGAATAGTAGTTGCTTACAAATTTGGGTACAGGTATTAAATATATAATGTGGTAATTCTGGATATTCAACCATGTAAGTTTTTGCATATTACATTACATTACACCCCAGATTCCTATATTTCAGTAATGACGGACATTCAAAGTTGCTGCTCCTGAATATGTCTTTTTTCTCTTTTGTTTTTAACATCCGGGGAAACAAGGAAGGGGGTTATAAGTTTGACGTGTCTGTCGATCTGTGCATCTGTTGACGTTTGTACCTGTGTATGTGTCTGTGGCACTCTAGCGCTTAAACGGATGGACCGATTAAAAAAAAAAAATTCGAAAGGTGAGTCTGTCGAGAATGTGCTTATCTAGGTCACGTCTTCGGAAAACCTTAACTAACGAAGATATTAACTAAAAACTTTTAAATTGTTTTTTGCGATTTTTAAAGTGAAAGCATACTTGAAAATTTAAAAGAATAGTTCCAAAAAAAAAAAAAGAGAAAAACTTTCTGCTTTTGATGGAATTTGTTTTTAACTTCCATGTCATAAAGAACTCGAAATATAACGCTTTTTAGCAAATGTGGCTAAGCTTTAAGTTTACAAGATTGGAAACCGATGTCATTGTTTGCCGGCAAGGAAAGAAAATGATTTATATGTTGTCAGTTGCAATTTGTTAACAATTAAAATACTTAATTGATTTTAGCATAAGGATCTTAAAATAAGTTCCAATTTTAACTCATTTTTCTGCTTTTACGACTACAAAATTTTACTAGTAAAGGTTACATTTCCTTATCTAAGTTTACCATGTCCTCTCGAAAGGAATTAAATATGTTTAAATTTAAATGGCTTTTTGACCAGTGAAGTTCGTTTCAATATGAGGTCGGCAATCAGAGTGACACTGTGTCTTCTTTTTTTCTTTAAATGATTCATTAATTTCTTGAATATTTAAATAAATTTGCAGTCGAACCTCGTTAAAACGAACATAGATGGACCTTTAAAATTAATTCGTCTTAAGCGCATTTCATTTAATCCAAAAAACAATAAATAACGTATGTGTAGTTAAAATAGGACTGGGATCGGCAGTTCGTCTTAGACGTAATTCATTTTAAGCGTGTTCGAATTGACGAGGTTCGACTGTATTGTAATTAAACTCTAATATATATAATTACGAGGAGCACACTCTTTATGCATGAAACAACAATACCTCTTAAACAGTTGTCATTTAAAATGATTTAAAAAGGTTTGAAGGAACTCTAAATATATTCAGAGGAAGCTTTGGATTTCAATATCCTCTCTCTTTTGGATATCAGTTCTCTGGTTGTGAACAGAAACCTCCCCCCTCCCTCAAAACGTTTACTCAATCTCCCAGTCTCTTCAAAATGTTAAATTCAATAAATTTTTACTTCACTACTTATACAATACAGCTTATTGAAGATATAAAGACATTTGCATATATGATTAAACAAGGAAATCAACTAAAAATGTCCAAATTTGGAGACAGGGAAATTTTGAGCAGCTGTATCGCAAAAACTATTATAGCTAACAAGTCCATTTTGGTATCAACTTGTAGCAAATTAAATGTAGTTTAAATATGTATAATATGATATTTGTCAAAAACGTGCTCTTTCATGGTCAAAATGGGGAAAATTCGAAAAAAGTACGAAAATTTAGCAGTTTGACGGCTGCCATTACTCCAATAGACGAAATCTCAGATGGCCGCGTATCCAAAATTAAATCTCTTGATGTGTATTACACGTGTGCCAAGTTTTATGTTTCTATCATTAAAGGCACAATTTGGTCACATATCTGCTGTACTATAATACAGGTTATTGAAGATATCTAGACATTTGCATATATGATACAACAAGGAAATCAACAAAAAATGTAAAATTTGGAGAATTTGTGAAACTTTGAGAAGCTGTATCTCAAAAACTATTATAGCTAGCTAGTCCATTTTGGTATCAACTTGTAGCAAATTTAATGTAGTTTAAATGTGTAATGCATGATGTTTGTCAAAAACGTACTTTTTCATGGTCAAAATGGAGAAAATTCGAAAAAAGAACGAAAATTTAGCAGTTTGACGGCTGCCATTACTCCAATAGACGAAATCTCAGATGGCCGCGTATCCAGAATTAAATCTTTTGATGTGTATTATACGTGTGCCAAGTTTCATGTTTCTATCATTAAAGGCACAATTCGGTCATATATCTGCTGTACTATCATATTAAATATAATTTAAAAAAGTGTTAACTACGTTCACTTTTTTGCTTTCAAGCCATGACAAAGTTTTTCCTGTTAACAGACATTTCATCCAAAGAGTTCAAACTTTTCGGTCCTTCTCAATTGTTTGACCACGATGAGAGAGAAAGGTTGACATCCTGTATACATGAGAAAAAAGGACACATCTATCAGCTTTTAGAGATGCTAGCTTTTCCAGATGTGTGCTAGCCCTCTAATTAAGCAAAACAACACATCAGCAACACTTTTAATTTTTCACTCTCAGTCAGACTTGTCCTGGCTGGGAGTTTGCCAATTGCTTAGCATCCGCGCAGGCAGTATTTATTTATTTAATCCATTAATGCCATTCGTCCCTTTTCAGGGACGGTTCAAAAGAGGGATGTGAATCTAACAAAATAAATTTCAACCAAATAATAGTATTCAATTAGTACCTTGGTATTGTTTCAATTCGTTGTTAACAGATAGCAGTACATAATCGTGGTAAAGTGTGTTCTGTAGCAGTTTTAATATGATCTTTATCAAAAATTGTATCGTTCACAATCTCAAGAAAAGAAGCCAAGTTTTCAAAGTTATTCCCAGCTTCCCAGTTTATGTTCATTGCTGATTTTATTTCTTCCTATAAAATGTCTTTTCAAGTATTATATCATAGGCAGAAAAACATTTCAGTAAAAAAAGTTTGTACCCTCTGGGGTCTATCGTAACTTTTAAGGGACGATTTTTCTTTCCTTAGTAAAAAAAATATATTTTTTACATGATATTTTTTTATTATTTTTCCTGTTCATTAAACATTGTTTGTAACCAGCATACAAAATATCTTCGGAGAAAAATGTCAGGCATTAATGGGTTAGTATTCATTTCATATAAAAGAATATTCCAAATCCGTAAATGAATTCAATCATGTTTTGTTCTGATAATTTTTGAGCTAATAATTCTTTTGAATGCTTTAATTGTAAAATTTTGATTTTACAGAAACTGAACACATGTGAAAAAATTTAAGTTTAAAGTATTGGTATTAATCACCGAGATCAAAATTTTTAACAACTCGTATTGCTAAACTCTCAAAACGTAGTCACAAAACTGGGAAGAACCAAAAGCTCTAAGCAATGAGTCGTTCTGCATTCCTTTGGATACCTCACAAGTCAACATCTCTTCGCTTTTCTACTCATTTTTAGCATTCGCTTTTGTGATTTCTTTTGAATTCAGGGAAATTCATAGGAACGCATTTTCCATATTTTTATTTTGCGAAGCAAAAAATATGTTATGTACGTGTTTTTTCAGTTTACATAGAAATACATAGTAACGTTTCATTCCCAATTGTTTGTTTGGTTTTTTAGAAAGATAGTGTATTCTTGTGGCTTCGAATGATCAATACATGTTTCTTAAACACAAAACGTGTATTAGAGCCAATATTTAGAAAAGTGCCAATTTGAAGTTGGAGTTTTCTGAAAAAAAAATTTTTTTACAGAAAAAAACTAATATTGGATTTTAAGTCTAAATTGGGTCTAAATGCAAGAGAAAAAAGGGGGGAGGTCAAGGAAGTTATTTACCCCCTCCTTAGATTACTCACTTTTAAGCCGTTACAGATCTGATGAATGTTACAGATCTGATGTTAATATGAGTTACATATTTGAGTTTATGCTTTCAGTCTTCGTTAACATCTCTAAATATGATATCATTTCCTTGCATTTTTAACATAGAATTAAGATAATTATATTAAAATATATATATTAGGCTAAAAAATCAAATTTCATTATAAAAAAGCATTTCTTGGAAATAAAAAAGAGCGATAAGGTTTTTACATAAAATAAATTATGAGATTACCAAATCCAAGCTAATAAAACATTTGTTTTGTTTTAAAACAACACACAACTTCAACTTTTTCAACACACAACTCTGCTGCTTGCTTTTCTTTAATTAGTTGCAGGAAATTTAATTTCTTGATCAGAAATTCAAATTTAGCATGATAGTTATTATCTAGTTATTTAGCGAAGTTATAGGAAATTGAAGCACCAAAAAAATAAATAAATAAATAAATAAATTAAAATAATAATAATTAATTAACTAAATTTCTGCAGTGTCAATTTTTATTATTTTACTAACTTCTATTGTTAGGTCATACAAACCACAAATGAAGCAATTGTACTAAAACTCATTGCTTTTCATTTTTTAAGAACAAAAATGTTCAATATATATGGCTAAAGTATGATTTTTGCTTTTTATAATTCTGAAACGTGTGAGCTAGTTCTGTAACATATTTGCTGTTTTTCAATGTTACCGCTCTGACTGTTACCGATCTGACAAACTGACAAAGTTTTTTTTTTATTTCCGAGTCGATCGCACTAAACCAAAATCAAACACGTGGTTTTTTCACTTGTAACAAAGGACTATACTTATATATAAAATAATTTTTAAAATAATAAAAACTGCGCATTTTAGAGCGTGTTACCGATCTGATGACTCAAATGACACACATTTTAAAAAATCACTTTAAAAAATCTTACCTACGATTTTAGATGCAGAAATGCAAATTTTTAATTACGATTCGATAAAACTTTCCACCAGGTACTCAGTATCACGTGGTATAGGTGCAGGAAATGATTTTGGGAGCCTAAACATAGATCGGAAGTTATTGTTACCTCTCTGACGGCGGAACTTGGGACACGCTTATTTCGCATCAGCTAGAAAATCAGAAATCGATTAAAACAAAAATGAAGCAAAATATTAACAAAAGGATAAAAATAGAATCGTTTTTTGTGCAAGTGCATTTTTTTGGGAAGCTAGAAAGTGCGCATGACCTGTTTGCATGCTAAGCTTTGCTACTTGGGACACGTTACCGATCTGATTTTTGATGTATAAACACAATATTTTCTGATGAAAAAAATTTTTTTTTTTTCTGATGTTATTGGATGAAATGAAAGAGAAACTTATCTTCTTTCTGGGGAAAATTATTTTTTTAACTAGTTATTGAAATACTGGTGAAAATTCACTTGGGACTCAAATTGGCACTTTTCTAAATATTAGCTCATTAGTGAATTTACTTTTACAGAAATTTCCCTAAAGTCTTAATGGGTCATTGCATTTTATTGTATTTGACGGTGCGGTAAATTTCAAGTTAATAGTTTGTGCATTTCTACATTTGAAGCTAAAGGTTAGATCTCGATAGTTGGCATTGACGAGGTTTCAGTAAATGTTTGATTAACCAGAAGTTGAAACTTCGTGTTGATAAATTTGCGGGCGTAAATAGTCAGTAATTGCGACATAAAATTGCAACTGCTAAATTTAAATGCCAATGGTCTTTTTTCTTTCATATTGCTACATTAGTTGGGACAAACCTAACTAGGAGAAAAGTCCATAGCGCAGTAACTATGACAATCATCAAGGGAAAAGTGCAGAGAGTAGGAAATTTATTCTTTGAGGCATATTTTTAAAATGGCAACAAAAACTTGCAGACCAAAAGCTTGTAGATATATTTGCTAAGTGGTACCCAATTTATAACAAAGGTTTTGTTTGTATTACAGTTTTCATTAATTAGATGCAAATAATGTAAAAGATTATTTTTAAAACATTGGAATATATTGAAAAGGAAAGAGGTACAACTAGACTCCTCATCGATTCTACACACGAAATTCTGTTGTCTAATGTCCACATTTTCTTGGGCTTGCGTGGCAGAGCCGAAAAAACTACTTTGGGAGTAAATAAATGAAAATTAAATTCAAATATTAACTAAAACATTTAACAATTACAATCCCTTCTTTATTTTGTAAAATAGAACAAGAGGAATTTTCCCGATTCCGTTCTAAAATAAAACAAAATGATTAACTGAGCTAGAAAATAGTCATCTTTGAATAGTGCATTTTCTTTTCTTTATTTTACTTTATTTATTCCTTAGTATTTTTATTATTTTACTAGTTGTTATTTTAATATTAGTATTATGTTTTTAGCCATGTTGTAATGGAAAAATAAAGAAAAATAAAAAGAAGTTTTAATACCAGTGTGTAGGACACATTAAGAGCAAGAATCTGAGAGAATGTTTTGTTCTAAAGCTGAGTTGTTTAGTTTTTATGGACCCCTAAAGGTGAAGGTGCGGCACCAAAAATTTAGTGGATTTTCAAGACATGGAAGTTGCTGTGAGCCAAAACTTTTACCAGGAACTATTAAACTCCATTTTTTTTTTGTATATGGAATATAGAAGGTTGAAACTTTACAAAATGAATGTTAAATTTGTTGTAAGCTGTTGCCGAAAGGTCAGTGAAGGCCCTCAAAACAAGGCATTTTTCACGTTTTTTAGCGTTTATGAGGTCCAAAATCAACTTGTACATTTCAGTTGCCACGGCAAAAGTAGTGTTGTTTGAAAGACCAGTGTAAGGACTTTAAAATAATGTATAAATAATCGAGGAAAGTTCAACGTGTTTTTAGTTGCGTAAGGCCGAAATATGAAAAATGTCATATTTTACCAATATTCAAACGGTCATAACTTCCTCTGCCACCAACATATTGAAATATTTTTTTGCCGATGTCATACTCTATTCCTTGTGTTAACGAAACAGTTGAGTCCTTTGAGGCGAAATGCTTAAATTTTTTTTACAAAAAATGCACAGGAAAAAATACATTTTTTGTAAAAAATTTTTTTCAACATTTCGCCAGTGACATTGGCAAAAAAAAATTTCAATATGTTGTTGGCAGAAGAAGTTGTGACCGATTGAATATCGGTAAAATATGACATTTTTCTTATTTCGGCCTTACGCAACTAAAAGCACGCTGAACTTTCCTCGGTTATTTATACATTATTTTAAAATGCTTACACTGGTCTTTCAAACGAGACTACTTTTGTCGTGGCAACCGAAATGTACATTGTACAAGCTGTTTTTGGACCTCAAAAATACTGAAAAACATCAAAAAGGCTTTTTTTTTAGGCCCTTCACTGAGCTTACGGCAACAACTTACCTCAAATTTAACAATCATTTTGTAAAGTTTGAACCTTCTGTATTCCATATACAAAAAGAAAACAACAAACAAAGGTCAACAGTTCCTGGTAAGAGTTTTGGCTCACAGCAACTTCCATGTCTTGAAAATCTGCTTAATTTCTTAAGCCGCATCTTCACCTTTAGGGATCCATAAAAATTAAACAACTCAACTTTAGAACAAAACATTCTGGATTTGGTCTTTCAATAAGATAATTAACATTTGGTAATTTTTTGGAAAAAATCTGAGACGTCATGAATCACAGGCAGCATTATACAGTTTCGATCATCTCCGGTACACTGTGTCACGCATGGAAACAAAATAATATTTTAAATAAAAAAATTCGTCTTTTTTTTTGCAAAAAGTAAGTTTTTTTCAGCAAAACATTATGATCGAACTTTTCTTTTTTTTGACGAACGGGGTAAATACTGCGTAGTTAGTCTTTATCTTATCTTTGATTTCATCAAACACGGGCTGATGTAAACGTGTGCTCAATTGTATGTCAAAGCTAAAAACCAAGTATTGCCTACACTATAAAAAATGATGCTGTTTTACAGTATAATACAGCTGCTTGCATAGTAATAAACTAAAAATTGCCAATTTTACAGTAACAAACTAAAACTGCTAATTTTACAGTTTATTACCGTGTATTTTAGTTATAAACTGGAACCTCTGCTGCCATTATTGTACTTTTGTTTTCACAGTATAATGCAGCTAAATTTTAGGGCAATAAGTTGTAAAATTTCTAACTTTATTGTGAGAAACTGTAAAATTGCTACTTTATTACTGTGCATTTTAGTTTTAAATTGAAACCTCGGCTGCCAGTATTATGCTGTAACAACAGCAGTTCATTTTTTGCGGTGTAGGCCCAGTATTATGCTGTAACAACAACAGTTAATTTTTTGCAGTGTAGGCCCAGTATTATGCTGTAACAACAACAGTTAATTTTTTGCAGTGTAGGCCCAGTATTATGCTGTAACAACAACAGTTAATTTTTCGCAGTGTAGGCCCAGTATTATGCTGTAACAACAACAGTTAATTTTTTGCAGTGTAGGCCCAGTATTATGCTGTAACAACAACAGTTAATTTTTTGCAGTGTAAGCCCAGTATTATGCTGTAACAACAACAGTTAATTTTTTGCAGTGTAGGCCCAGTATTATGCTGTAACAACAACAGTTAATTTTTTGCAGTGTAGGCCCAGTATTATGCTGTAACAACAACAGTTCATTTTTTTGCAGTGTAGGCCAACACGAAACTGCACCAATGTTTTTTCATAGTACAGTCACCCTCATAAAAAAAAAACATCTTGCGAACATTTATCCGGCACTCTTTTAGTCACCCACCTTTAATAGCAGGAAATAAATCCGTAATTCCCAATATTTGTTTTATAACGCATCGACTTTTAGAGCATTCCAAGTCGTTAGGATTTAATTTAGCGGGCAGTCTACTCCATTACATCCTAAATAACATCGATTCCGTGCGATCTCTGCGTTCCTTTGTACACAACTTCCGAAATGGTTTTCGTTTTGTTTCTTGATAAGGACCCAGAGTTGGAAACCCCTTTATCGGATGACTGTGGAATCAATATTCCATTAAGAGGCATTTGCATACGTTCGTCGCCATGGAAACGCAGCATGCTTATTTGAGTTGCATTAATTCTGAAAGTTCTTCTCGAATTAAACATTTGTTTTGTTCGTCACAAACAAGTATTTTGTTTCAAATGGAAAGGCGGGATGTGTTTAAACAGCTCTTTAAAAGAGATACATTTTAAATGCTGCGTAAGGGCCGGGATTAAGTTGCGAATGGATGTGCTTTTAAAATTTTCAGCCATAAAAGAAGGTAGAGAGGGAATTTTATATGAAGGTGATCTTTCACATATGAGCGGCTGGAAGTGCATAGAAAAGTAAACAGTTTTTAAATATTTATTTTTAACGAAACACATTGCCATAAGTTTTTGAATTAACAGAAATTTTTGCTTACAACTCAGATTCTTTATAAGTCTTTATAATTTTGAATTTTGATCATTGGTGCATTTTTTTTTTTTTTTTTGCAATGAGATACAGTGAACTCTCACTTATACGTGGCCTCATTTATGCACCTTTTTCACTTATACGACGATTTGGAATGGTCCTAGCACATTCCATATCAAAATAATGATAGTATCATTCGTTTATGCGTCGCTCTAAACATAAATATTTCCCTTATGCGCCGAATTTTCAGTAAAAAGGAATTTTTCTTCACTTTCCTCTTTAGTCCATGCGGAAAAAATGCCTTCCATGAGCAATAAAGGCAAATGATTAGAGCTCGGAGAGGGACAATTATCTGTTATGGATCGTTTTAATGGGAACAGTTTGTAATTAGGTATGCTACAATTTTTGTTTTCTCTTTATCATTGTACTTACGGTACAGTAATTGCCAAACCGTAGTAATATGTCCCTTGTCTATAGAAATTCTTATTTATTCTCTCACTAGAACCTATGTTGCGTTTTAGTCCTTTAAATAGGCTTGTTCACTTATACGTCTCCCTCACTTATGCGCCTTTTTCTGCTGGGCCCTTGGGCCGGCGCATAAGTGAGAGTTCACTGTAGGTTACATAAAAAAATGGCCTTCAAGTTTTTGGGAAGCGTTTAACTTAAAGCACTACTGGAAGTATTACTCAATATTCATTCGGAGGTGAGTAAAATAGACATTTATGGTAACATTTGAACGGAAATTTCTCGTGATTACAATATTGCATGCACTTCACCCTAACAGAATAAATAACTGCCATAGCCGTTTTCTAAGCTATCCAATTGTTCGTTCCATCTTCGGTTCTAACCGATTCGAACAAACGAAGTTTTGCTGCCATCTAGTATTTTATTGGTATTTTATGTTTTTATGTGCGCTATCATGGATGGTTAGTTCAATTGAGGTGTGCAACTGCAAATTTAGACTACCAATTCCAATTTTTGCTAAACTGTTTTTTTCTCCGTAATTCTGCAGATTTTCTACGGGTATCGTCAAATAAAGAAGACATTTATTATTTTCGTGTATAATTTTTAAAGGCACTAAATTTCTGAACCACAGTACCATTTTCCTCAGAAAATCGAATTGTGAGCCAAATGAGCGGCATTTAAAAGAATGTTTTTTTTTTTTTTTTTCAATTTTCTGTAATGCAGCATCCAGAAATTGTTAGTAAATAGCCTAGTTTCAACTTGAAAAAATATTTTATAACTCTTTCAAAGATCTTTAGTTCGCGCTTACGCCTTAAATTGAGCTAAACTCAAGGCCCAAATTAAGGCGTACGTAAAAACTAATATGTTTTTTTAAGTTGACAATATGATATATTCTAACACTTTACGGATGTTGTATTATAAAAAAATTAAAAAATTGAATTTATTATATTTTGAAAATTTCAATTTTTAGCACATTTTTTCAAACTTTCAGCCTCATGCGCGAACTGAAGACGTCAATCTAGAATTTTTTTATTATTTTTCCCCTATTAAGAATACGATTCTACAACTTTTGAGGGGTAACGCGATTTCAAAAAAAAAAAAAAAACAATCGATATTTTCGACCCACCCTATAAGGGCCATCGCGTTTGTAATATTTTTTTTTCTATGTTTATGTATAACCTATAGAAAAATTAAAGGGACAAGTGGATACAGGCGATATGTGACAGAGTATATGTACAGAAAAATGCGAAAATATCTACGATTTTCGCATATTTCTATAGAATTTATTTTTAGAAAGCTAAGATACGTCTACTAGTCACAGAAATGGTTAGTAACTAAGAATATGACCACGTTTTACCATTTGAGAAAAATCCATTTAAAAAAAATAACATTTTTTTTAAAAGCTTTCTCCAAAAATTTAAAACATCACCTTTATCCACTTCCCCTTCAATTCGATGATGTTAAGTCCATCTAAGTCAGATTTCAGAATATTAAGTAAGCCAGAAACCTGAGACAGTCAGAGTTTAAAAATTACTACCTAAGCGGTTTAAACAAAGCTGGAAAAAGGAAAAAAAATTTTTTCAATGTAACTTTTAGTAATTATATATATAAATTTATCCTAAAAAACATTTCGGAAGTACGTACTTTTGGACCTATACACTTCATTTAACCTATTATATCTCCCAAACTTTAACAAGTTCACACGACGCACTACACAAACTAACGACTAGGTAAGTTTTCTTTGCAAAAGACTCGTGAAGATTCGAAGCAAAATGTTGTAACATCTTCTGTGATAAATTAACAAGATATATAATGAGAAGAACAATGAAGAATGATAAATACTCCTACCCTCTTTTCTGCTCATCATTCATACCAGGTATCTGGCAACAAGCCAAGCCATGATATACAGCCACTTTCCGCACACGTTACTTAATGATGCTCATTGCCCATTCTAAATTCTTATTATTTAATCTAAGAATCACCTCCATTTATTATTCATAACCATCAGAGATGGAACATAAAATTATTAATTTATTTCCATGTCAGTCTCTCGTTGCTTAAGGTTTAGGAAGATTAGCTGTTTTTCCCCTTTTATAAATACTATCGTATATTATATTATGTAAACGAGCATTTTCTTCACCTGGCGTTTCACATGGATTTTTTTTTTGCTCATGTCTTGATGTCTACTAGTTGGGAGTTGAAAATAATAGTTTAAAAAGCTCCATTGTTTGTTTCATTATTGAAAGGTTCTCTATCAATATCAAATGCATTTACAATAAAAAGGAGGCTTTAACTAATACCGTTTATTCTATTTTTGGAGGAGACTACACAGAATAATTCATAATGCCCATAAAGGTAAAACGGTTTTTTTTTTTCAGTATAAAATGTAGAATATAAATTTCAAGCCATTCTCGCTTTAAATCCGCAATCTCTAAAAACGTATAATAATACTTTTGTTTTTGTTGTATGACAATGCTCAAGTTTGCTTCTATATTAGCTAAATGTTCTGGTAAACAGTTTTTTTGAGGCACAAATTCTGTACTTTAGAACGACGTAAGTCCAAAAATGGCGATTTTCACTTTATTATTACATTGTATGTAGAATCTTATTCTGCATAGATCCATGAGAACGATATTCTATAAAACAAATTCCTTCATAATTATTAAGCAGCATTAAAAGAACGCGAATCCCATCCTTTGCATGTATTCGACAATCGTTTTTCCCTTCTCCTGAAAAGTTACAAAAATGGACTTACGTTTGTCTGGTTCTGAGGTACAGAATTCGTTACAAACATTGAAAATCGTGAAATTTTGCAGTTTGCTATGATGCAGGTCTAACGTTGCGTTTTTTAAACACTCCAAAAGCATAAAAAGTTTTAACTTCAGGTCAACAAATTTATCCGTAAAGACAGTTTTTACGCTAACCACAGAGTTTGATCAACAGTTACTAACCAGACTTACACAAAATGACATGATTTGCATTGTTTCAAAATGATTACGGTATATTGTTTCACAAGGAAATACATGCATTTGTCGCTTTTGTATGTGACTGGCGTTTAAGTTTAACTGTCCTTTGATTAATCACACTTTTTATTTTTATTTTTAAATGTAACTGATCAACTTTTAAAGTTTGAGTCAGTAAGATAAGGTTACTGCCGGACAGATGGTGCACCTCGATTCAAACAAAACTCTCTACTTGATTCATCCCTTATAACTTGGACAGGAAAGTTTTACAGAGAACTCTCCCTTATGCTCCGGCCCCAGGGACCAACAGAAAAAAGCGCATAAGTGAGAGAGACGCATAAGTGAACAAGCCTATTTAAAGGTCTAAAATGCAACATAAGTTCTAATGAGACTATGAATAAGAATGTTTCTATATAAAATGGTCATATTTCTACTGTTTGGCAAACTACTGTAACCTAACTGCAATGATAAGGGGAAAAAAATTGTAGCATACCTAATCACAAACTAGTCCTTTTAAAACGATCCATAATAGAGCATTGTTCCTCTCCGAACTCTAATTCATGTGGAAAAAATGCCTTCCATGAGCAATAAAAGCGAAAGGTTAAAGAGGAAAGTGAAGAAACATGCTCATTTTTTAAGAAAATAAATTAAATTGTTTACATTTTTTGAAAAATTCGGCGTATAAATGAAATACTTATCTTTAGAGCGACGCATAAACGAATGAAATTATCATTATTTTACCATAGAATGTACCGGGACCACTGAAAATCGTCGTATAAGTGAAAAAGGTGCATAATTGAGGCGGTGTATAAATGAGAGTTCACTATACATATTTTTCTTGATCGAATTCCTGAACAATGCGCCTTTGAATAGACAGTGCTTATAAATATCAGAATTTACTGTAAGAAATACTGTAGAATTGAAGCTTAAGCATGACTTAGTGCAAGCTTGCGGTAGCCATACCATACAAAAAGCAATTTACGATACAAAATTTTGCTAAATAATGTTTATTTGCAAATTAAACCTATTTTAAATGTTTCTTCAAGTCACAATCATAAACCATTTCCAAATATTTTTCAAAAAATCACGAAAAGCGCCAAAACCCCCAGTCAGGAGGGTGATACGTGGTTGAAATAGCTCAAACATGTAAGTATTAACTAAATTATATCAGTTTGTTTAAATTATTGATTGTCTAATGCCGTTATGAAACAAATATCGCTCTAACCAAAATCAACATTTTCATTCCACTTAGTTAATGTTTATGTTGTGATGATAACGCGTGTGTTGTATAATTAATTATTCATACTTATAAAGAGAATAATTTTAAAGTAGAAAGTTTCTTAAAAAGTCCAAATTTTTAATGATTGATGAAAAAGGAAAATTGAATCATTCAACGAAGAAAAAATCGTAAATATTATACAGTCGGTCTCAGTTAAAAAAACATAAATTTCGAATAAGAAAGCTGGAGTCGAAACTGTGAGAGATTACAAATGGAAGTGAAGTCAAAAGAAACAAGAGATATCTTCAACCGCTCGGGAGTAAAATGATGATTTAGAAAAGTTTTCTTTACCCAAAGAGAAAAATTGCAGACGAACTTCTGCTTGCAACTTTTTTTCGGGGAAGAGGTGTTCTCATTTTGTTTTCTGAAGATACTGAACCATGCGAATGTTTTTGACATGCGCTTTCCTTAAAATGACAAACAGCTTTTGCCTCAGACAACAGGAAGAAGTTTGCGAGTCCCGCACTCAATATATATTTATTTATTTTAACATATTTTTATTTTTTAATTCCAAAACAATGAGAGAAATAACGAAGGGTATATAATTTTCAAAAAATGGTGTTCTAAAAGAAAGGATTGAGTTTAATGCTAAGGAAATTTAGCAACCGTCATCACAGATATCATTTGACATTATGATTGACACGTAACATCTGTGATGACATCACCTACTCAACAGCCAATTGGAAGCTACTTTTAGTCATATATACAGGCATACATACATAGGCAGATACGGTAAGATTTTATTAGTGCAGATAATATACGAAACATATAAATGGGTTATGCTACCCGCTGGGTACGAACTTAATAATGCTTGGGTAAATTATTTTTTCATGGAAGTTTAATTTTGACTGGTTTGTTTACTTAACTTATTCAATATTTCGAGTGGTTGTTTAGAAATAATTTTTGTATATATTTTTTTCTAACAGTGGGGACACATGAGGGAATGACGTTTTGATGCTTTATACCATTATAAAATATATTTTAAATAAACTATAGAAATTTTACTTTTATTATATTGTTAACGTTAAAGTAAAAAATAATTTAAACCCCTAAAAATATGTATAAGTCAGAAAATATTCGCAAATTAAAATAAGGACATGACATGTTTCTGGGAGAATGACCCAAATATAAAAGACTCGGTATTCAATTAACTATGTTAAAATTAACTTCTTGCGTTTTAAAGAAATTACGTGTTATAGTATTACATTAAAAGATGAATAATGCCAACATACGACACATAAAGTGCGGTAAGTTTGAAAAGAAATAAAGTTCAAATATTTCCATGTCAACCATCAATCATACAAAAGTAATAAAACACTGAAAAAAATAAGCACTCGCACACGTCTAACATTATTCTTCATAGACTTTAATTCACATACTTTATCCGTTTCCTACTTTGTCTGATGAAAAGAAAATCAGTATCCCCATTATTAAGCCCGGAGAACAGAATTATAAATTATTCATAAGCTTCATCATATACGAACATAAAAATTGTGAACTATTTTCCATGTTAACTGATTCCCAAATCAGATCACCTCCTGCTTCTCATTATGATCAGACAAGAAATATACATTTAAGAGAATGAGAAATTTGTAATGAACTTCAATCAGAAGCCATCTTCTCCTCTGTAGTGATACAAAAACTTGATGATACATTACAGAAACAAGAATAGATTATCATGTTTCTGCAGGTATTTCTTTGGAGTGATAAGCGAATATAATTAGTGAGGTAAAACTAGGATGTAAAAATGTCTCCGATTTGATTAAAAAAGACATGTTTATATATAAGATGTATCTACACAGGGCACGGCAACATGACTGATTTGAAAACGCAATAAAAAACAATTTATGAATCGGATTTTTTTTTAAATAATGTAAGTACATACGGGCAGTTAAGTTTTATAAACCAGAAGCTTCTACGGCATATAGTTTTTGTGTTTTGCTACATACATACGCACATACAGACGTCTCGAGAAAACTCGTCGTTATTAACTCGGGGGAGGTTGAAAATTATTTTTTGGCTGGTTATATGTTGGTAGGTACATATGCAAGTGCTGATAGTCAAAAAAAAATGCTCAACATTCATTCGGTGATGAGCAAAATCCAAATTTAGACTCAAATTTGAGTGATTTTTTTAGAGATCCAAATACTTCCTTTATTACGTTAAAGGAAGTAAAAACAACAATTGAAGTTGAAAACAGCTTGCTGAGTAGTGGCCCACCCACGGGAGGAGCTAGGGGGCTCAAGGTCCTCCCAGAAGCATGAAGATGATGCCTCCTTGATTAAGCCAAACTGCTTTAAATCCGTTTCTTGGACTTTAGGAATTTTGCCAATAGATAGCCCCCCACCCCTACTTAATTCAACCAAACTTGTCCACAGTTTCTTTTGTAGGACTTCAAATTCGAAAACTTTCTAAAGGGGTGTGAGGGCTATCTTATTTTTAAAAATGACATAAAAAACAAAATACATAATCTATACATTTAATGCATGGACGACCCCAGAATTAACTTCAGCTATTGGCCTGCGAATTAAAAAAAATGCACATGCTCTATGAATACCATATGACAACTTTTAGGCTTGGTTAGAGCGAGAAATTCTAATTTATTATTGAAAGACAATATCTTGGAGAAAAAAAAACTATAAAATAATAAAAACAAAATATTATGTAATAAACTGCCCCAGAAGCAATTGAAGAAACGAACCCAGATCAACAATGACCCTCTATAATGCTGTTTTTTTTCCTTTTCTTTTTTTTTTTGCAAATTGATCGCTTCTGTCACCGGTATACAAAGCAAAAAACCGTCAATATACAAAATGCAATACAATACTGAAAAATATATGCAAAAGAATGCATAAAGCAAATGAATGGGCAAGTGGATTTTTTAAAAAAAAAAAGTTGTTTTTTTATTGGATTTTTCTCAACGGGAATAATGGGGTCATATTCTTAAATATCAACCATTTCTGTGATAAGGGGACATGATACTGATGGACTTATCAAACCTTCATCCATATTAAAAAGTAAGTTTCAAAAGTTGTCACATATCTTGACCGACCTTGCCCCTTCAAATATTAAATTCATGATTTAAACAATCAACATTCACCCATTTCATAAATCGAAAGTCTCAATTTTTTTCTTAACTAATAAAACCTCTAAGGAAAGCAATATCGTACAAAAACATGAAGAGATTGTAAAAAAATGGTTGTTTTCAAAAACACCGCTTAAAGTTTAATTGGGATGAAAATCAAAAGCAAAGGAATAAACTTTAAAACAACGTATTTTCAACCAAATCAATTCCAAACAGAGATATTTGAAATACGCTTTCTAAACAGTGCTTTTCGCCGGATTCCTCTCACGAGCAAATGAACTATCAGTGCACTCGCTCACAGTTTGTGGAACATTTCTGTTAAGAAATTAAACTGATTCCAAAATGCCTCCTCTTTCTAAATTAGTAAGAGTAACTCGCCGATATAAGCGTTAAATATTTAAATAGAGTGCTTTTGGTGGAAACATTCAAGTGCAGCGAGCGTTTATTTCATGATCTATATACATAAAAGACTACTTTTGTATGCGTATGTCCGGGGTAAACTTCAAAACTACTAAACCGATTTTAACCATTTTTTCACTGTAGATAGCTGCAGTAACAGGGAGCAGGATAAGCTATAATTTATTTCTAAAAAGCTTAGTTTAAAAAAGTTATTATGGAAAATAGTAAATTTCATGTCATTTCCCCATTAAATGATTAAATTTTCCACCCATTGTTGCAAAAATTTGTTGCCTCGCAACAACAATATTAATAGTAATCATGATGAAAATTTTGAACCAAGGCTTCTCTGGAGTAAGTATGAAATTTATTGCTTTCTTAGGATTTTTATATTCATCTATGCCAATAATCGATACCGGGTTAAATAAAAAGAGAATTGATATTGGCAACAGTTAGAAAATAGAAAATGATTTTTTGGAAAATCACACGGATAAAATAAATAACGCATTTAAGTTTGATTTCACGTTCTTCTTCACACCCAGTTAATCTACCGCATGATCACAAAAAATAGCTTTAAGAAATATGACTCTACTGGGCTTAGTTGAAAGTCATATATTTATTTTCTTGGATTTGGCATGTTGCATTTAAACCCGTGCGACGCCGAGCGCAACAGCTAGCATACCATAAATGGATTAGGACTCGATAGTGTGTCTGGAACACCTAACAGTTTTTAGTCTAAAAGACGATGTCTTCTAAATTATTTTTTTCAAAAAAGTTTTTTCGGCTATCTTTAATGTACAAAAACCAGCTACGATTAAAATTAGCACAAAATTAGCGGAATCAGCGGATAGTTCTCATCAAAATATAACTATAAGTTAGAAAGACGATTTTGAAAACAAGTGGCACACATATCACCTTTGCACCAGGGACGGACTGGGATGAAAATTCAGCCATGGCGTACTTTTTCAGATGCAGCTCCAGTGGCGGGGGGGGGGGGACTGTCTGCCGGTGAACTAAAATCATGAACTTCTCGAAATTATTATACTCAAACAATTTTGAAATTTATTTACTGAGACCACACGGAGGGCAGTAGCAGAATGCAATTTAATATAAGTTGAATCGCTAGTGTATTTATTACTCAGATCGAATTTTGTAGTTTTAAAAATGTATTTTTAAACTAATCTTCGAAAATGTTGGGAGAAAAATGAAATTCGAGGGGGGTGCTTAACTTTCCGTTTTCCAAATCGAAATTTGTAAAGGGCTCAGTTGACTTCCTCAAAATTCGGTGTTACCGAAAATATCAGAATGGAACTATAATTTTTAAAAATTTAGTGATGGCTATTCAGTTACTTTTCGTATTTGGCGTGGTAAGTTTGGCAACAATAGGGATATTTACCAAACCTCCCAGCCAGTGAAACACTACTTTCTCCAAATCAAAGAAAACGCTCTGGGAAGGAACAGTAGTTGTTTGCAGTCTAAAGCGTATTTTATTGCATGTTTAAAACATATATGTAATGCCGCCATCACAAAATTTTTAACATTAATAGCTCCATTCTGACATTTTCGGCTATTCAATTACTCTTCGTATTTGGCGTCGTAAAGTTTGGCAACAATCGGGAAATTTACCAAACCTCCCTGCCACTAAAATCTTGCTGTTTTGAGGGTCACTGTTAGTTTGTAATCACTTCAAAGAGATGGTGCGAAAGACATATTTCTTTTCTTTTAATGTTCACATTACAATCATGGAAGAATGGTTGTGGCTGAGCTACCTGATACAATCGGTTCCCTATGTTAATAAATTTAGATTTGGCGACCAATTTTACATTGAAATTACGGTCAAATTGGTGAATTATATTAAATTTCAAGGGCAATCTTGCTGTGTTTGTTGAGAGTTTTTGAAAATCTTGGCACTACAGTTGTGTCAAAAGTTCCATTGAAACGTAAAAATTTCGCTAAAAATAAAATAAGTTCGTCACACTCACACATACACACACACACACGAAAAGAAGAAAAGTCTTAAGAGTGATTTAAACTTTATTTAGTTAACTTCCTTTACATTTATTGCACAGGCATCGCCGTGCGGGTACAGCTAGTGAAATATAAAACTTTATAAGAGAAAGTTACGAAAATGTACTACAAAAATACAAAAATTCACTATTGCTCTAACTCGTCTTTTACTTATTCAATATGCACATCCAAATAAATGGTAGTTCTGATTAAGCGAAATCCGCCTTAACGGAGTCCAGATTGATGAGGGGTTACTGTACAAGATAATTTAAGGATAAGTGAAAAAATATGTATACATTTTTCATATATAAACAAAGAAACGCTTCAAAAAGTTCACACTTAAAATTTTTTATTCCATCCAGGCCCGTGCCCAGGATTTTGAAAAAAAAGGGGGAGGGGGTTCAGAATAATTTTTTTGGTGGTAAGTCACATAGCTAACACATAAAAAAAAATTTCATACAGTATCTTCTTTGCTTTCAAGCTTACTTTTCAAAAAATTCTGGTATTTTTCTAGAATAATTACTTTTTTTTTCCATTAAAATATATTTTACAGCAAATACAGCATGATAAGAAAGTTAAATTCAATATATTAAAAGCCCCTATTTTTGCAAAACGAAGAAAGATATCGGTGATTTTGCGAATGTTATGTGAACATAACCGAAAATTGGTAATAGTAGATATCAGGTTGAAATATTTCACGAGGTTTAAATTTTCGTCTTACGACAGACAGCAGTTAAAAATATGTTTGAAAAATAAATAAATAAATAAAATAAAAAAGACTAAGAACTTAAGTTGGAAAACGACGAGTGATTTTGGGTAACTTATTTTTAAAAAGGGTAAATTTTCATTAAGATTGTTTTTTTTTAAACCTTTTTCTTCTAATTCAAATTTATCTTCTCCCCCTTCCCTTGGACACGAGCCTGGTTTCAGCGCTTATTTCATGCTTCATGACGACAGCAGCCATTTTCTGCACACAAGCAGGGGTGCCCATCCCCCCCCCCCCAAGCTCAATGGCGCAAATTCCCCCCTACTTTTTTCACAACCCTATTGTGCTTTTTATTTTTACCCCTATTTTTATTTTATTTATTCTTTTTTTAATATTTATTTTTTAACTACTTATTTATTTTTAAATATTTTTGTAAAAATTATTTTTTTTTTACAAATATTATTTATTTATTTTTTTTAATATTTTTATTTTTTCAAATTATAACTATTATTTTTTTAATATTATTAATTTTCTTAAAGTACTAATTATGCGCAGAATAGAATCGCTTTTTTTCCCTCCCAGACATTCCAAGCACTCACACACGCATAAAAATAAATAAATGAAAAAAATAATAAAAAGAAATAATTTAAGTTATAAAAATGAATTCATGAATAATTTACATTAAAAAATCAGAAAATAATTTAATTTAACAATAAATTAATAAATAATTTAAATAAATAAATAAATTAGTTTAAAAAAATCCCCCCCCCCCGCCCCAAATTTTGATGGCGTAACTTGCGCCATAATCCCCCCCCCCCTGTGGGCACTCCTGCACACAAGATCAATTCGGAATCTTGCAGAAAACTTTCCCCCAAATTTGAATTAGCACTCCTCGACGGAGAACAAATGTGCTCGCTTCATTTAGATTTAAGTCAGCTTTCGCTCTCTAGTTGAATAAAGCTCTTCTTCCGAAATTATCTGTCGCGAAATGCCTCACTCTGAATTGATCAGAGCCTTTGATACTAATGTATGAGACGAGGACTAAACCATTTAAACGATAACACGTTTCAGTAGTTCATTGTCAAGGAATATGTGAGGATTTGAATTTATGTAAAGGTGGATGGACGGAATGGGAAAAGTTAATCTGAATATTTGAAGGATAACACTATGATGGAGTGTTTATCTCACGTTTCTGTTTTCCAGATTGTTAAGAGAGTCTCGTGCGGTTTATGTACGCAAAGGATTAAGACTGCTACGTACTACTAAATCAAACATGAAAAAATCAGCTATTAAGAAAATCGAAGGGCGTGGAGGATGAAGGGGCTATGTTACATTTCAAAAAATGAACACTCTGCACAATGGTAATGGATACAGGTAGAAAATAAAACTTGGTGCATCAAACAGCAGATGCCATTAGACCAATTTCCTACGGACACTAACGGCAAAACCAAAAAACAAAAACAAAAAAAAACTGCAACAATAAGACTTTGAACTGTAATTACTCGCAATTTCTGTGTTGTCACATACCCCCCCCCCCCAGCTCTTCAGTTACAAACGTAATTGTATTACGCATTGATGTATCTAGAATCAAACGGGTACAAATGAGAAAAAAAAAACTGAAAATAAGTAGCACAAGGGGTAGAAGAGACTCTAGTCTGTTTTCTGACAAAAAATGGTGCTAGTACTCCTGATAAATCCCCCCCACCCCCAACAAACCCTATAAAAGGTTTGCTCCAAACTTTAGACGTCGGTGAAATTTTGAACTTTTTCTGTAACTTTTTCCTTTGAACGTACATTTTTTTTTTTAATTAAGAGACGTCATGGGCTGATCAAGCAAAGATGACTTATGCGTATTGGTTCGTCATTGCCAGATAGAGTAAAAATACACTATGAGCTGTTGTACTCAAATTTTCAAAAGCATTAAGGAAATTTCAATGGTGATGGAGTTGATAACAACTTATATTTTTATAAAAAAGATGAACTACTAACAATGCTTCCAAGAAGTATTTTTTGTTAATTATTTAAGATAATTAATCAAAAGCTTTGCTTAATATTATGTGCGTTAGCTTTCTCACGAAAGGGGGGGGGGGGAGTTTCCGAAATTTCAAAAGTATTTTTTTCTGAAAGAGCATGCTTCAAAACATAGGAATTGACCTTTGTTTTTATTTTTTGACACAGTTATATATTTTTTATGAATTATGTTAACCGGTCCGGTGCGCAGATGCTATTCCGAAAAAAAAAAAGCATCTGCGCATGACGTCAGTGGTGCACGTAAGCGCGAAATCTAATTGGTTGTAGTGAGATGACGAAGGTCGTGACGTCACCGATTCCTGCGACTGGACAACTCAAGTCAAGCAAAATGGTGTTATTATTGGAAAGAGAGCTGTTAGGTGCACCACTGACGTCACAAAAACCACGCTCCGTTTTCAAGGTAGGGTATTTAAAAAAAATAATAAAAAATAAACTTTTGGGAAAATTAAAGTATTTTCCGGGCCCATGTTATTTCTTTATATCATTCTATCAATTTCAGTAACAAAAAGAAGTACTTTTGACTGAAAAAACTCACCCATTATGAAAGTCTGCCAATTTTTTTCCCCACTGCTTTTATCCCTTTCCTCTTTTGTCAATTTTTAAGTTACTGTCCAAGTCCAAAAATTATATTAATACAACTATTGGTTATAAGAGGAATAATGTTGCACACCAGTGTACTGTACATTGTATTGATCTTGCAATAATTATCTGAGATCCAAAATAACATGAAATAAAATTATAACCCCCTAACGGAAGTCTCTGAAAATGTAAAATTACATTCGTGGTTGTTTAAGCTTTAACTAGCTAAATACAGTCGAGCCCGCTTATTAGAATATCGGTTAAAAGAATATCGCCTAATATAGTACGTTTTCAATGCACCAAATCGTTGTAATGCATAATCGGTGTAATGCACATCATGGATAATGGAATATCCCGCTTATTAGAATATTTTTCGAGTCAAAATGGCTGTTCTATTAAGCGGGTTTGACTGTAGTGACAATCAACATTCGGAATAAGAACCTTATTCGACTATGCCAACCTGTTATAAAGTTTTCCAAAATAGGAGGCAGAGATGGGCATTGAGATTTTGTTCAAACTAGACTGCGCAAAATGAAATTGTAGGAATTCCTTTATGAACTTTGAGATTTAAACTGCTGAGAAGGCCCCCGTGCTTCCATGTTCTGAGATATTATGGGCGATGATGAACCTTTATTGCGTTTTGAATTATTTTTGTTGTGCCAGAACGGCTTTGGCAGAATGTTAAAGCTCATTAAAAACGTGTTTGTGATGGAATTTTAAGACGGCAAGGTTTCAAGTCAGTTGTTTAGCTTAATATTTGCTACAATAGGTTTTTGAGTTGTCAGGAAATTAATTTAGTATTTACATTTAATTTCTCTTTCTAATTTTTGTATTTCAAAATTCAACTTTTAATAACGGCCTGTGGAAAATGATTTTTGTTGAATTTTGTTTAGAGGCGGATGTTTAGAATATTCGCATTGATTCGATATTTCATCGTAAAATTCCATTCAACCTTATGAAAATAGCATGTTTATAAAATTTTACGGAAATTAAGTACAAATGCCTAAAATAAAATGCTAAATATTTCCTTTAAAAAAAATTCACGATTATCAATTTATTTCCAGAAACCCAGAGTTTAATATCCATTTAAGAAGGATTTGAATTACAATGGCGATATAGGATTTAACGTGTTATCTCCTGCGTAAAAACATGCAAGAATAACTCACTGTAATAAAAGGCACGCAGGAATAACTCAAAATTATCATGATAATTTGAAACACCCGATTAAAACACACAAATGATCTTCAAACAAATTAAACGCACACATAAATTCTGCTTCAGAGGCGTATTTGCATTTCATTTGGAAACACATTTTACCTGCGAATTAAAACCCGTCTGGCAAACAATTCTTTGTCGAAACCAAACTCGCATGAAATGAGCCGCTCTCCGATTCTACTCCCCAGCGGTAACCTCTACTCCCATCAATACACCCATTCGGGAGAGTAAAGGCCACAATTATTTAAATAAGACGCACCACTTTGTTTATAAATGTGTGTGTGGCAGAAGATGGGCATTGGGATTTTGCTAAAACTGGGTTGCGGGAAATGATGAGATTGTCGTAAGAGATGCGTTATGAACTTTGGGAATTAAATTGCAGAGAATGGCCCCCGCACTTTCATTTTCTGAGATATTATGGGTGATAATGAATCTTAACAGCGTTTTAAATTATTTCTATTCCTCCAAAATGGCTCTAGCACGGTTTAAAGCTAATTAAAATTTTGTTTGGGTGGAATTTTGCGAAGATGTCAAGGTTTCGTTTCCAGTGTTTAACTAAATATTTGTTACTAAAAACTATTTAGTTGAGATGACTTTATTAATGTTCTTTTTAAAAATTGAACTACAGAAAAGTACGTAACTCATTCATTCTACATTTTTCTGATAGATTTAAAATAATAATAGTAATGATAAGAACTAGGTGACTACCACTTCTTGCTCGCTTACGATTGCAAACCCGTTGAACTGCTTACGCAGCTCTTTTGGATTTTTTCGCAATCCGGGCTCATACGTTCGCTCACGGAGTAAACATTATTTGTATTTAAAAAGGCATACATATTTTTTAATATGAATAGTTTAAGAAACATTTTTTATTCTGTCACAAGCAAGAGCGAGTAAGAAATGTGAGTAGGCAAGAACATAAACAGCGATCGTAAAAAGCTGATCGTTGATAAATGAAAATCAAGAATGAAAATCATGAATCGTTGAAATATGAAAATCAAGAGCTAGGAGCAAGTGCGCAAACAACGCAGACAACGAAATTTTTGAATGACGATGGATGCCAAAGCGCTTGAAATACGCTGATCGTTGCTAACGGAAAGAAACAAATGAAGGCTTATTTTTCGCTACGCATAAGCATTATATATATATATATATATATATGTATATATATATATATATATATATATATATATAATATATATATATATATATATATATATATAGATATATATATATATAATATATATATATATATATATATATATATATATATATATATAATATATATATGCACACAATAATAATAAATAAATTAGTAATTTTTACAAAGAATTACCCTTTTCACTTTTTTTTTTATTTTTTTTTTCAGTGACTGGATCATTGGGCATGAAAATCAAATAAGAATTCAAAAAATTCAGTTTTATCAGTCATTACTACAATTAAACCTACATTTTCTTTAATTGAATCCCTTGGCTCTCTAATAGGGTTCAATATATCATCTCTAATTTCCCGACCCTTCAGTAAACAAATTTCTAGAGGTAGCCCAATTTAGTAAGTGCCTTACATTTCGAGTGCAATTAAGTCGGATCTTCTCTTGATTACGCTGGGAAGATCATAGTCAAAGAGAGTAAATGTAAATGGTAGGTAGATGCTGGATAGACGTTAATTCCATCATACTTTCCTTTAATGACGTAGAAGGTCCGGAAATACGACTCTCTCACCCAAGCCAATCACTACTAAGAGGAAGTGGATATCTAGACTCTTTCGTTTTGTGTACACCTCTTAACGACATAGGAATCCAGTCATTATTATTTGGGGAAAATAACACGAGACAACTGTCTATGTGTAAATAAAGCATTGATTAGATAAAGTGAAAGGAATATTACTATATGTGGGTAGATTCATTAAGAGATATTTTTTCAATAATAATAATAATGATAATTGAAGAAATTTAGTTTGTTTTTCTTCAAATGTAAAGATTATCCTTTCTCATTGGAATTTCATTTAATCCACAATACTTGGCAATTAAAAAACCTTTATAAAAGCAATATTAGTTCCCAATATTTACATAAATCCCTTAAAAGTTCGTATCTTGGATTAACCATATTAATAGAATTGGAACCTCCCTTTTCTTACAAATTCAACCGTATTTTAATTTTACTTATCCCAATCCATCAATCAAACTTTACCTAAATCCTCTAACTGGAGAAGGCTCTCACATCGCTTAAAAGGCAACATTAATTCCTAACATTTGAAGGATCAGGGGGAAAAACCACGGTAGTCCACTTTTTGTTGAATTTAAACTGATGCTACCACCTGTTAGAAAAATAAGTGTAATTTCGTTTAGTATATGCAGTATTCGTGAAAAAACACTGTAGTCCATGTATTATTGTCATTTTAGAACAAGTATACTGGGGAAGTTTATGAGTTCGTAAAGTTTAAATTTCGTTTTTCTCAAAATGAATCAAATGTGACTACCGTGGTTTTTCCCCCTGACCCTTCATTTACATAAAGATATTAAAGGATTTACCATTTCAATAAGAATTATGTTATTTTAATTAAACCTATAAAATGTTTGATTCTTCTAATCTTTATATCAAACCCTTACTTTCTGTGGCTATCCATGCTGCTGGATCATTGCTTGACTGATTCGTCTAAAAATAGCTGTCAATAAATAAACTCTGATGCCAAATAGTGGCTCTAACTGGTTTTCTCAAGAAGAAAGACTATTTAACTTGTGAAAAACAGCTTTAGTAAAATGATATACCCATTACAGGTTTTGTATGCAGTAACTAACAAGCGTCCCGTGTTTAGATTACTGGGCATAAATGGGTTAATTACTTCAATCTTTCAATAAATTCATAACTAATCTAATAAGTAATTATAGATCCTTCTGTCTCAATGGATTTTCATAGTCCAATATAGTTTATGCTTCAACAAACCTTAAACACGTAATATTAGTTCCTAACACCCCCATAAAACCTTTAAAAGATTGCATCTGAGATTTACCATCTCAATAAAGGTTCAGAACCACTCTTTGTCTCCTAATTCAACAATAAATATTTTTTTAATCTTTCAATCTTTAGTCAAACCCTAACTAATAACTAATTAGATACTATTATTTCTCAACGAAATTTCATACAGTCCAATATAGTTGACGCTTCAATAAACCTTAAAAAAAAACTTTATTAGTTCCTAACATTCACATAAAACCATTAAAAGATTGCATCTGAGATTTACCACGTCAGTAAAGATTTAGAACCGTCGTCTTTCCCTCCCAATTCAACCATCAAAATCTTTTTATATTGGTGTGCTTTCATTTTTATTCTTCCCAGCCATTCTTCCCTTAGTTCGAACAAAATGTACACTTATCGATGTTTCTCCACTTTGCTGAACGCGTAGAATCCATTTCTATTCTTCGAGAAAGAAAATAAATTTCTCAAAGAATGATGGGATATAAATAATATACTCGCAAATAAAAAATAGATCGCCCTGTTTTTGATGAACTATATTTTCTCTGTTGTTTCCATAAATGGATTGAATTGTTGCCATTCTTTCCTTCCTGTAATTAGATTAGGGCATGCGAGAGGGGTACTGAGGGGAATTTGAATTTCGGTTGGCGAATGATGACAAGACTACATACGGGCATTATTTATGAATAAAGTGGATTTCGGGTAAATTTCTTAAGAGAACTTTGGTTTTGGGAGAGATGGAGCTTTTTCAATTCTGTAAGTAGTCCATGCGCTTTATTTGAAATGGGAACATTAGATTACGGACTATAAACTTAACATTGGAAGAATATTTGTTAGGGAATCCTACTGAATATGTAATAGTCTTAGTCCTTAAATTTTTATATTTTTAAGTGCAGATCTTGTCAAGCATTTACGAGGAAAAATATCTATCTCAACATAAACTTTGGTTTCTGTTTTCTTATAATAGATTGCTGTGTGTATAATAGATTGCTGTGCTTCACGTGTTAAGGCAAAGAATGATGCCAGTGTTTGGCCGTCAGTTTTTATTTGTCAATTGGAATAATTGTCAACATTACTACATAGCATTTTATTTAGGTCTGTTTTCATTTTAGATGTGGAATAAATAGAAAAACCTCCCATTTAAGGATTCTGTGATACATTTTAAGCTAAAGCAAAATTACTAATGTAGGGTCCCTTTTGGGACCGGGATTACGTCTGCGTGATAGCACGATTCTCCCTTATACTGCTGGTCCTGAAGGGGGAGAGTCATACAAGAGTTGAATACAAAAAATGGAAGAAATACTTTTGTGTTTTTTCTTCTATAAATTTAGAAAAAGACTATTAACAATAGACATTCATGCTGTATGTCTGCATTTATATTAGCTTGTGTGATTAGTTAAGTATTTTCTCAAATTCACTTGCTGAAGTTTCAGTGTATATTTTTCTGTTATGACGTTAGTTCTGTAAGTGGTTATATTCCTTTTCTTGGCAACTGAGTTCTAGCGATCGTCTGCGGATAAATTTGGTTTAAAAAAACTAAACTGAAGGAAAGTGAAGAATGAGATAAAATAATAAAAATTGATGGAACGAACATACACAGTTGAAATTTGATGGAACATTCTGAATTGATTTTTGTTGCAGTTTGAGATGTAAATAGTCGCATTGAAAATGGTTAATTCTAATACAATATTTTATAAAAAAATTAAAGCCTTTTCATTTCGAACAGTCTCTCCACAACACCGATAAGATTGCAAGCGCCCAAATGAAGCAGAAAGTCGGTAAGATTTTATCAACAGACGATTATTATAAAAGATCCGCTAACACATTTTTGAATTTTACTTTATGGAATCCGCACTATGCCTTTATTTAGATGCCTTGAAGGTAACATGCTTAAGCCATTGCTACACCATATAACGCGTTTAAAAGAACCGCACTGGTTCTTCACGCATCACGTTTCAAAAGATATTTGCACAAAATCTGACCTGTGCATAAACTTTTGCGACAGCCAAAAATATATCTTTTGTATTTTCTGATTTTCGTTGCGGTTATATTTTTTAAAACTTCAAACACTTAATTAGGGTCATAGTAGCCACTTACAGTATGAATATGAAAACATTCTGCTGAAAAGATTTCTTTGTTTTCAAAAATTTGCATAGTGCTTAAACTTTTGCGACGCACTGGATGTGTTAGCATACATAATTGAATCGTTTATTTCGAAAAGGTAACATCTCTATTTTGATCTCCTCTGTCTCTTTAGAAAATTAAACAGCGCACGGTTATATTTTTGAATGTCATAATCAATGGTTATTTGGTAAATTATTGCAGTAATTGTGTACTTAACTAAAGGCATTTTTTCATTGATTATGACATTCAAAAATTTAACCGTGCGCTGTTTAATTTTCTAAAGAGACAGAGGAGATCAAAATAGAGATGTTACCTTTTCGAAATAAACGCTTCAATTGAAGTTTTCAGCTCACTGAGTATTTTTTTACCTATTTCTATTTTAATACAAAATGCATGAAGTCTGCCCCAAACATACACTTTTAAATTGTTTTTTAGCTTAAGAAAAAGATACGTTTCTTAAAGTATCCAGGGAATTGATGAACAATTTGCCATTTTGGGCAATGGATCAAATTTTATTACTTGTTCTAATGTATCTCGTAACCATCACTCAATTTTTAGATGATATTAACCTGCAGCGTACTCTCGTGACATTTGAAGTAATGGCTGTTTCTTAAGTCTTGCACTTAGAAAGAAAATTCACTAAAATAAAAAACGACTTTAGATTTAAATGCTATTTTTTTTTTAATCCTTATCTCAAAGCTTTTTTCTTGTTGCAAACTTTAACATACTTTTTTGTATCTTTCGTATTTTTGAGAAGATTTAGCCAACTTTCAACGATTTACCAAGAACTTACGCAGTCAGAATTTACCTTTTGGGGGAAAAGGTTTGGTCATAACAGTTTTTAAACGGATATAAAAGGCAATTTTAGGATTAGAAATAAGAGTTAAAACCGAAGTTTCTGATTACTTTGGTCCCCAAAATCCGTCTTTTTCGCACCCCGGGGATTTGTTTTCTTTGTCACCTTTTTTCAGTTTCGATGTTAACTACAACTACATTTAGCTAATTCTCCAGCAATGGAGGAAGAAAAAACCTCGATAAGATGACACATGATTCATTTCATCATACTGACGTTTCATTAACATTTGTTCTTTGATTTATGATTTAACCCTTAAACTGCCCCTGGCGTATATATACGCCCCGCTCTACCAATGCGTTCCCTGCCGCTGGCGTATATAAACGCCTGTTGGAAGTACCAGTTCGTTTTCGTTTATTGTGTGAATTTGAAGATCTTTTTACGAAAATGTCTGATAGTAATGAGAGTGATTTTTAAGACTATTTTCCGTCATCTTCTGGATCATAAAAGTCGAAATATGACAATAGGTTAGATGAAGAGGATTCTGATTGCGACTATTCTCTGAAAGGCGCCCGTCATTGTATAAGACTGGATATGAAACATTTAAAAATGCATCGAGAAAATGTATTGTTTTCTCAAAAGCAAAACACGCTAACAATGCGATGAATGTGATTTAGGTTTCTGTGTTCAACATGAGTTGAGTTGAGACCAATCCTCCAAATGTCTGACGAAGTCAGCCAAGGTCCATCTGACTATTGATCCGGATGAAATCGAGGACAAGAGGTGAATCAAAGATATCTTCTTTGCAAAGTCCTAGACAGCCCAGGATATGCTCTGGAGAAGCATGCTAGGTTTTGTATTTAGAGCAGACGTCGAAGATTTTCCTGCCCTCAATGAGTGAGAGACTCTTCGTGTGGCCGCTTGCTAATCTAGAAATTGCAGTTTTCGATGATCTGTCACAATTGAGGGTTGAATAAAGAGACAGGCTCTTTGCCAGCGTACCACTCATGGTAGGGAGGGATCTTGAACTCCCTCAAAATATCAGAATTTACAATGGATTGGTGTTCTGAAAAGGTAAGTATGAAGAGGAAGGATTGTCGGAGCAACAGCCCTTCTTGGCAGGTTCATCCGCCCGGTCGTTGCCGAAAATGTCCACATGGGATGGAATCCATTGAAAGTGGACTTCATGGAGCTTGGAGATGAGCTTTAGTTTAAGGAGGATAGAAGTGCTGGTTTTATCATCAATTGCGGTCCAGTTATGGAGGTGCTGTATAGAGCTACGCCTGTCTGAAAGGATCCAGAGATCTCCATAATCATTGTCATTGAGAATGGCCTCAAGTCCCTGTTCAATTGGTATTAACTCACTTTTGAAGACTGAAGATGAATCAGGGTTGCGAAGGCTGATAGACAGTTGTGTTCAACATTGTTTTAGGAAACTTCACACATCAGATAAGTTCTAACATCTGTTTCATTACACTATTATTCTAAAGATTCAATTTTATATTTTGGTTCTTTTTTTCATTTTCTTTTTTCAGTGAAAGTAAAAAGATTTTTATCGCAAAATGCACCTCTGTTTTTTCCCCCAAAACACCGCATAAGTACGCGCGCCTGTCTGAAAAACGGTGGCACTGGGGAGCGCATCTTGTTAGTTAGGGGGTTAATTTTCAATTGGTTTTTGCATTAAAGTTTTGAAATGTGCATCTAATTTTCTTTCAACTTACTATTATCATAATAGCTTGATTCTGCAATTTCATAATCATAACAATCGTTAGCCTTATATTCCCATGACACTATAATGTAAAACATATTTAGAAACAAAAACAAAGAATTTTATGGATAGTTATTCCCTACATTCACTCAACACCGGATGTTTATTACCATTTCAAAACAGTTGACAAACGGTACTTGAGTTTAAAAACTATTTCCAAGTCACTCACTATTCCCCATGCATACGCTTGATACGTTCCAAAAACTTCTTACGCGGGAAGAAATACACACCGGCTTCATCCCACCACAAACAAAAGAAAACGTTCCATTCGAACTCGCCCATGAATACCATTCCGGAAGCCGTTTCGAACACATTTAGGGGCAGGAGAAACCTGCCCTTTACTTTTGGGAATAAAATCCAACTTTCGAACGGTGACCACAACCCCTCTATTTCAGCCGCTCCGGAAATATTTTTCGAGAAATTTTCCTATAAAAACCCACGTGACCGCAAGAGCGTGAGCAGACGTGACTACAGACTCATATTTCCAATATTCCATCTAAGGTTTTTCCTTTTTTGCTTTGAAAGTAAAATCCGCGCCAAAGCTGAATTTCCATATTCTATGGAAACGAAATGGAAGGAATAAAACATGGAATTGGGTTTTCGGTTCTCAAACTTTTAGTGGTTTGAAACAAATATTAAACATTTTCTTCTTGCATTACGAGGTCTATGTAATTCCTTCTTTTAAGAATCATGACCAAAGGGCAATTTCCATTTTAATAAAAGCAACACTTGCTGCACAAAATAGCCTGAAAAGACAGCTTGTTTCGTTGCTTGAATTTTATGAAGAACATAGACTACTGCTATAAAATGAAACTAAATTTAGAAGATTTGGAGAAACAGTATTTACATGATAGTTCCTTAACTGCTCCGTAACGGACATATCTTAAGAGATACTGATTTCCTTACAGTGTCAAAAATTCAACAAGCTTTTATGGTAAATGTTACTGTAAAATGTAGCATTTATAGTACAGAAATTTTTTACAGTAAATTGTACCGATAAAAAAAAATGCGATTTCAGCGCCAATGGATCACCACGTGACTGACTGTGAGATGCACATGACGCCCTATTTCCGCTCTCCTGATGTATCTCATCTGGTACCGTGGATAGTAAAGCAGTGTGAAAAAATTGGGTCCCGGGTTCGATCCTTGTCGTTCGTATCTCGCGCATTTTAATTCTCGTTTTTTCTTCCGTAAAATTTTACAGTAAAAACATATTTTACGGAAAATGTTACTGGCAACATAGATGCCAGTAACCTTTACCGTAAAATTTCAGGAAAATTTTTAACGGAAGGTAAAACCTTCCGCGCATTTACGCATGCATCAGGTCTTCTCTGATCTCAACTAAAATAGGAGTGTTAGGTGAGATAGCAATAAGGGGGAAAATACGCATTTTGAACTGTATAAAACAACGTGGAACGATGCTAATTTCAAATACAGTTTAGTTGAATATGTCAAAAGGATAGCACAAATATAATTTTAAATTGAAAATTTGAACAACCTCGCAACAAATTAACCTCGCGTTTCTGGAAAAGTGAATGAAAAAATGTTAAATGAAATGCGTCTGATATCGCGTTAGATACTTGACAACATTGTTGCTTTAACATTCATCTCTGAAGGTGTAGCTTCTTTTCACTTTTATTTTGAATTCATTTTTGGGTTTTACTTCAGTTTCATAAAATTTCGATGTCATTTGTATGCAGTAATATTAACCTCTAGTGTTTTTTTTTTCTTTAATTTTATTTTTAAGTACAAATAAGATTTGTGCTCCAAGGCCCTTTATTCTTTGATATAGGATAGCTAACATTTGATGGCTCGGGAATTTATCTTCATCAGTGACCCTACTGTCGTATTTTCTTAGGTAAAATCTTCCGCGCATTTACGCATGCGTCAATTCTTCTCTGATCTTACCAAAACAGGGGTGATAGGTAAGATAACAATAAAGGAAAGAATAATAAGAAGCATTTTGAGCCGTATCAAACAACGTAGAACGATGCCGACTTCAAATACATAGTTTAGATGAATATGTCGAAAGGATAGCACAAATGCAATTTTAAATTGAAAATTTGAAAAGTTCCCACTCACAACCCATCACCCCTTTTCAAGTGGGATGGTCCGTAACAGCTAGGCGCGGTTTTCCCGGACGGACAGTATCTTAAGAGATACATATCCCAAATAGCACACGTCGTTGTATTAACGTTGTAAAATGGTTATTAAAGTTGTGACAACCGATTAAAAACGTTTATAAAACGTTTAAACGTAATTTGTGCTACCTGGGATGTTTCAAGGAAAGAAGTGTTACTCACGTATTTTTTCTGGAAATCTTCAAAATTCAACTGCATTATGTAGAAGTAGAGACTATATTCTTCAAAAAGTTCGTAAAACAAAGTAAGGATTTAACTTAATTCTAGTCTTTGTAAGCTGTTTTGTAAAAATCTGATACGCCTTTTTCTGTAAAATTCTCCCAGAGTATTTCTTTATTTATATCTAATATATAATTTAAAGGTTGAAAATGTGTGATTTATTGTTTGAAAATATTGGGTCCTAGTAAAAAAAATATTGCAGAAAAAAAATGTATTATATCGCTCGTATAAAACTAACTTGTTTGGTTTTCTAGTTCTTCTGCTGATCTTCCATTCAGCAATGTTTTCAAATTTTATCTATTTTAGTTCAATTACCGTGAATCCCCGATGTTACGTTTCTCGAGGGACTGGGTGAAAAAAACGTAAAATACGGGAAAACTTAAAACACGGAAAATACATTTAAGGCACTTTATGATGAGTTCTGTTGGAAAAAAGCGCAAAATGCGGGAAAGACAGATTTGTTGGACGTAAAATCGAGATTTTATTGTATTTAAATGTAAAACACTGATACCTTTGCACCGTGTGAAAAAATACTCCCTTACCTTACAGAATTTTAAACGATATTTGAAAAAAAAAATCCTTGCGTTTCGAAATTCTTTTACATTTAGATTATCTATGTTGAGAATCAGAGCTCTTAATATTAAGGTACCAAAAAATTGTTCTAAAGTTTGAAATTATAGTTAATTTCACAAAATTGTGTTACTAGAAATTTCGTAGTTTAAGAATTAATTCATTAGCAAGACTGAGCATTTATATACATTTCTTCAGCTCAGGAAGATGTCTGTAAAAGTTTTCTTCGCCCACTTGAGGCCAATCCAAATTCCACTTTTTGCTTTTTCCAAACGTTATTTTATTGATGTATGCTCACCAATCAACAATAACTAATTCAGAAATATAAATCTACAAATTACGGCCCCGCAGCTAAAGTACAATTGGAAGAAATACTGAACTGCTTAGTTATAACAATCAGAGATTGCGGTTTCGACTTCTTTTTTTTAGGCTTAGTAGCTGTGACCCAGCTGCATGCAAATAACTTCAAAAAACACACAACATATCGTGGGGTTACAAGTGAAACACACAAAGTCAAAATTATTAATTTTCAGATTTTTACACACAAAAATGATCTTACACACAAAAATGAGCTGTTTCTACTGATGAAACCCACTCAGTCATATCTTTATTTAATTCAGTTTTTTAAACAAATTTGTAATCACATTAAGTACTCAAGCCAAGTAGTTCTTACAGGTAAACTAGGGGTAAACTAGGGTACACTAAGGGACTTAGTTGCTTTCGAATGTTGAAAAATATTTCATAGTAAAAGTAAAACACTAAGTCCATGACTTAGTGTGTTCGATTCTCAGTATGTCAATTCGAAAGAAGTTAAAATAAAATTTTTTTGATCAGCGTTTTCTCAAAATCAATGTTTTTTAACTTAGTGTAACTCCACGATATGTTCTTACTAGTAGCTTGTTAGTCGCTCGTGTAAAAGTTACCGAAATTTTTTAATATTTTTATATCCTGAAATAATCATACACTTTTATTTGATCTCAGTGATATTTTTAAAAAACATTAAATCTTTTTTCATAACTTTTGTTTGTTGTTGTTTCTGAAACCACTCGGATACCCGAGCCCAAGTAGACACATCTCTCCGATTCAAGGCAGAATAAGCACAGCTCCCGTTTTAACGAGCACCTTTTAGGTGGAAGTCCAATTAAGCTCTGAGCGCTCTGTTCTTTTGATCCAGAGCAAGGGCCGAGCAAACTCCCTGGTCTCTGCTTCTAAAAGTCTACCCCAGAGGCTGGGGTGCCCATCCTCCCCAAGCTCAATGGCCCAAATTCCCCCCATCCCCCAAAAAATTTTCACAACCCTCTTGTGCTTTTTATTTTTACCCCTCTTTTTATTTTATCTATTTTTTAAATATTTATTTATTTTTTTAAAACATTATTATTTTTTAAACATTTTTTTATTTTCCTAAACTATAACTTATTTCCTTATTTATTAATTTTTTAAAAGTTCGAATTATGCACAAAGTATAATCGCTTTTTTTGCACTCCAGACATTCCAAGTACATACGGGTGAATATCAGCAAAGTTCAAAAAAATCCTGTGGATTATAAAACATCGCAGCAGAAACAAATACCAAAGGAAATAACGTGTTTTATGTTCATCTATGACGATTAACTCTTGTGTTTTAGATAAAATGAATTTAGATCGATAAAAAACAGCAATTTCTGCTTGTCACTAGTTTTCATAACATGACGAGTGAGCCAACTTCCGGATTGATAAAATCTAGACAAAATATTTTTTGTCGCCAAAAAAATACGCTGGGTGAAGCTCTAATATGTGATGTTTCAGTTCCGATAGAAAATTTTCACTTCGGCTGCATTGAATTACAGGTAAGATTTTTTCAATCTTGCCTTTTCTGTTTCTACCAAATGAAGTGTCATGTCGGCAGCGGAATTTAAGACACAAAATAAAGTAATTTTTCAATTTATTTTTGCATAATGGAAAAGAAACCTATTGTCATGGACATAATAAGGTGTTTTTATTTTCGAATCTTTAATTAGGGATGTTCAGGTATCATATTGCGGGAAATTTGTCATGTCGGCAGCGGTCATGTCGGCAGCGCCAAAGTAGAAGGTATTTGTTACGAAACTGAAGCGTGCGTTACCGATGTTTTTTCTTCGAGTTATGAGTTTGTTGAGTTTTAAAGTACAAAGGTAGATTCAAGTGCATCGTGTTTCCTGCCAAATTTTCCCATTTTAGCAGTTTATTCATTGTTTTTTAAATGCTTCAAAAACATTAATTTTTCTGCAAAATTTGAGTTTTCAAACAAAATTATTGCCTTTTTTCACCCTCTTTTCTTTTACATCAATATTCCGACCTTCGTTCCTAACTACTGCACCCAAAAATATAATTTTGTTTTAAAATGGAAAACTTACGAACAGTTTAGTGAAAATCTCCCTCCCCCGCCAAACTCTGACTGTCTTGATCTAATTTCGTTTTTTAAGATTGTGTTAAGAATTTTATTTTATTTTCATTTTTAACTATTAACCTCTTTATCTGTTTGAAAAAAACTTTGTCGCACTTATTTAGACTTTAACTAACTTTTAATTAGTCTCTAATTTTATTTATAAAACTAAAAAGCGTTCAGGCTCTGAAAATATTATTATATTCTAAGTAATAATTATTTTATTTTTGAACATAAAAGGTAGTGAAAGTGTTTACTTTTGTACACTAAGTGTAAAATCTGTAATATTTGTCAGTTCGGTAGCATTCTCATCATGCCGGTAACGCTCAAAGACAACCCCCCTAAAAGGGGGGTAAATGTTCACTTTGACCATGCCCCGAATTTTTAAAAAATATTGTTACTAATGTGTATTTGAAATACCCAATTAATTTAATTTTCTGAGTATCTTTAAAAATTGAAATTTTCCATAGTCAAATTGGCACTTTTCCTGATATTCACCCATACACACGCACGCAAAATAAATAAATAAATAATAGTAAGGAAATAAAAAAAAATAATTTAAATTAAAAAATAAATTAAAGAATTTTTTTATTAAAAAATCCATAAATAATTTAAATTTAAAAAAAAATCAAAAAATTATTTAAATAAATAAATAAATTAGTTAAAAAAATCCCCCCCCCCAATTTTAATGGCACAACTTGCGCCATAATCCCCCCCCCCCTGTGGGCACCCCTGCCCAGAGCTATCGTTTCACTTAAAGAACTTTGTGATCAAGACCCTAGTTTCACGTCGCCCAGCCACCATTAGTGACGGTGTTGGATCTTTGATCGGTTAGGATCGAACCCAGGAGCCTCTGGTTACGAGTCCGGCTCCTTACCGATCGGGCTAGCACGGCATACTCAGAACTTTTTAATACTTTAGCAAAAAGGAGATTGAAAACATGTTCTCATTTTATTTGTCTCAAAAGAGAAGAAAACTTCTGATTCTAGGAAAGGATAACTACCAATATATCTCTCCAGCAAAACCCCCTCTGTGAAGCGTTAACGACTGCGATATTATGCGGTGATTTCTTGAAATCACAAAATTCGAGCAATAGATTATCGGTATAGAGATATGAAATAAATAATTTTTATCAGAAAAATATTTTATCAAATCTATATGATTCATGTACTAAAGGAACAAATCATGTTTGCCTTTTAACGAGCACTGGCTTAAAAACTTTTTAGTCCGGCAAATCAAATAAAAAAAATGTTGCAACATAAGAAAACATAAAGAACTTCAATACTTGTAAGAACTTTCGTAGATGGAACGATTTTCGAGCTTTTATTTGAGGGATATTGGAAAAGTCCTTGATCCTTTTGTACCTTCCGTGAAAAAAGCCTCAGTCAGGTTTAAGAATAGAATGAAAAGTGCAGAAGGTTTTCTGTGAATTTTATTAGAAGTACATGAAGATATCTATTTTTTAATACCATTTGAAAAAGATGTAACTTTTCTTTCGGGAAAAAATAAGTCATATTTTTACTAAAAATATACTTCCTAAATTTTTTAGTCGTATGATACTGTCCTTAAATATATATTTTTGAACCTTGTAAAAGAAAATATTCTAGCATCAATATCTTCTCCAAGGCAGATAAAACTTTAATTTTACTTTAACGGGGAGTTCCATTTTGATGAAGTTATCCTTTGTTGAACAAAACAACCTACAAAGACCTGAATAATGTTATACGCTTGTATGAATTCAAGCTTCATATGCTTGCATGAATTTTATGTAAAACATGGACTCTACTTCAAGAAAATGGAATTAAATTTCGAAGCTT